>WURS02014779.1:0-12204 GCA_011762765.2 Rhinocypha anisoptera | reverse complement strand
TCTCGATCACGCGAAAAGAGCATTTATGTTAGTATTCTTTTTAATTTCCGTTTAAAACGTACTTCATTATTTTTATCGCATATGTTGATGTGTCCGCCATTTTCATGTAATCCATGGCACCGACCTCTGGTAGCGTGTGCACAAACTTCATGCAGTTAGTTGAACCAAGAATGGTTCTGCAAAAACCAGGCAATTTCTAGTGCCATTTCTGGACCAAGAAATGGAGTCGTGTGTAACGGGTTTGAGAGAACGTTTCATGAGCATCCTAATTGAAGGATTTTCCTTTTTTCCCCTTCTTTCACCGATGATCTTAGTCAATGCTGGATAAATTTTCTTCTATGGAGAGTACGCCAAGAGGTTTCCATGTTTTTCCATTTATAACATCACTGCAACATTTCTTCTTCCTTCAAGTCAATTACTATAAGAAAAACGCAGACCCCTCCAAATACTATTGATATCGTTACTTGTCAGGACGGACTGAGGTAAATGGGATTGATAAAACACAGTACTCGAAGAGCTGGGAATACAATTTAATATGGTTTTTGTTTCATGTGTCTTGTTTTTCTATACCTTCGACATTCAGCCCTCTGTGTATCCTAAACAGTGGGCAACCCACATAACGTTGTGGTGGAAATTTGTGAGAAGGATAAAAAAAGGGAAAATATTCCCTCAAAAGTGCACACGACTTTAAAAAATATGTATATATCGATCCTGCGAGACGCAAGTGGAATGCGAGGATTTGTAGTGAGGAAGGGGAGCAGTAAAAAGTAAGGGGAAACGAGGCGGAATTTCGAAATTAATTAGATAATGGAACCCCCAGCAGATGATGGCGGTGACGGACCTAGACGCGTTGATTCTAATGCATCTCCTCCGTATTGTGAGCGTTAACTCTGCTTTGGGTATGAAAGACGATTCAAAATGGGGAGAAACTTTACAGAGTCCCTCGAGAGAGAGAGAGAGTGTATTTGAATTCAAGAATAGCATGCATGTAACCGAATCGAGCAAATTATGAAAAATCAGCTTTTCTGTAAGAATAAGCGAAGAAGGAATTTGAATTGCAATTCATATTCCGTTCAAGCCAAAAGAATAAATTTCGACTTTTAGTGGATAAATTACTAATAATTTATAACAATTCAATATCAAAACTGCAGATCTTGACAGCCACGGAGCATTTAAACGGACATATTGTGCTCTTAGCCATCCTGATCGAATATTTCATGGCGTCACTCCCCAACAATAAAATGATAGCACCATTTATCGGATGAATAATGACTTCTGATCCCGACCCGTAAACGGCGCATCAATGTTCAAAACGGGTTGAATATACGAGGCTTTTTTAAATATGATTGCAAAAAGGAGAGGAATTCAATTGAAGTGACATGCGACCTTGTTTAAGCCTATCCCTTATGGGAAAGCTCCGAGGGAATACAAGATTCTCGTATAAAACCAACATCGCGAAAATTTAAATGACGTCCAGTTTGTCCGAAGTGTTTCACACATTTCTTGTAATCTGGGACTTGAGTGGAAGGAGAAACAAATGACGAAAAATGAAAAAATGAATAACGAAAAACAAATGACCCTCAGAGAATGTTTTGATCAGAGAATATATCGAATAAGCAAGTGACCGAACTTCAACGAAAAACCCGGAAGGCGATAGGCAATTTCGTAGGTGGTTCCGTCAACCTACTCAACCCTAATAATTCAAGCTGAACAAACTAAATAAAATAATGGATTATTTGGACCACTTAAAAGTCGAACCAACACTGAATAACCCATTAAAGTAATAGAGACAATCTCTAAAGGTGAAATTAAAGGATAAAGCGAGGCACAAGAAGGTACACAGTGGAGAGTAAATGGAAAAGACAATGTAGAGAACTTCAATTCAAAGAAGAACCACATCAATAGGCACCCATTGAATAACAATGAATTAGTATGAAATATAACAAAGGGGAAAATAGAAGGGAAGTTTTCACTAAGGAGACAAAGATATTTTGCGAGTCGGAGATTTAATTAAACATCATTTTGACCACATTAGAATTTCTATATGTATTCCCAGCATTCACGTTTAAATTACGCCAATACCCAATGCTACTGGAATATAAGCTCATCGGGTTAACTGATTGGCTTTAAGGTCTTTGCTAACACAAATTGTTCTTTGCTTTTATGGCGCTGGGATGCCATTAGGTAAAACGGAGTAAAATGTGAATGTAACGAGTAAGATTTGAGAAGCAAAATATAATCCGAGGCTGAAAAGATAAGAAATGTGTAATCCAACTGTCCTTCATCAGTAAAATGGGAACTTTAAAAAAAGTGTGGCATCGATTTAAAATAAAAACTTAATACACAAAAATAAAACCTTATTTTTAACAAAAACTAAACCAATAACCAATATCGGTTCAAGAGAGCACGACGAATAATGGCAGGAAAATTATGTTTACACCAAATAAAACTGGAAACATTCTTGTAAATAAAACAATACCTTGATCAAAAGAGTCGGGAGAAGTATACCGCAAGCTCTCGTAGAAATCTGTACTTTTATTATATAGACTCATGCGCATGAATTTTTTTCAACGCTTCCAGTAAGGAAGCCGGCAAAGAGTACTTAGACATGGACAAGTTCACGGTGCTATTTGCAGTCGGCAGGTTCCGTGTATAAAACATCAATTAAAATTGTCAAATTAGTAAAAACACAGTTAAATATTAAGATTCTAACCAGGAAATCTGTAAAATATATACCCCACCAGAACACCAATCTCTCCTTTTTTTGGATTTAAGCCATTAAGAAAATGGAAAAGTAAAGGTGAAGTTTTTTCCTCCAGAAAACGTCCGAATTTCAGGAAGTTTGTAATTAATGTCTAACCCCACGTGAAGAATCCGTGAAAAACGGAGATAATTAACTCGCAACATTTCTCGACAGGAAAAACCCCTTGTATTTTTCTTTCTCACGTTTCTCTCGACTTTACCTCTTGCCGTTGATATAATCTTCCCCATTTACTTTCTCCGAGCACCACACGGCTTTCTCATTCTCCCAGGTCAACCCTTTCCCCCCAAAGCCACACACAGCATAAAGGGAGAACGAAATAAAGTAAAACGTTCGTGGCACTGCATTCCTCATCAGACCGTCGTGATTCATTGTTCCGGCACACACACGCTCTAGATTTAATGAGATTTGGTGCGCGAGAGGAATACTTATGAATGCGGACATGAGTGATCTCCGCGAAAGATATCTCATCCTGAATAATTTCGTCACTATTAACGTGACACGTTTCGGTGAGATCATTCACACAAATGTTACCAAGCTGAATGACCAAATAATAATAATAATATCGAAGCTACTAACTACAAAAATCATATTTATTGATCGAGGAAATATCTTCCCGGTAAAGGAAGAGAAAATATAATACTATGATTCATAAATCACAATAAACTTGATATTTTCATGTTCAACTATGTGGGAGTTCATAAAATGAGGCTACCTAAGTAGTCTTCTAGCCAAATTTTATAAGGACACGGTTACTTTCAACACATAGGTGTACTCATCAGTACCTGATGACAAAGTTTATGCGCTGAAAGTGCCCGTACTCTTAAAAAGTTTCAGCGGAAGAATGCATAGTGTTTCGATTTTAGGAAATAAAATTTAATTTTTTACAATTACAATTCAATTTATTATTAAATTTGCAATTTATGTTCCCAATTACTTAAATGGCTTAAATAACCACTTCAGTAGTATTTTGAATCATTTATAGTTGTCAAATACCCATGCACAACACTAGGCCAATTACGAAAGCACAGTTATGGCAATGATTAAACACTCCATGCCCCAGGTGGAGAATGAAAATCCACCTGGTCAGGATTCAAACCCGCGACCTTCGAATAGGTAGACTAGGACGTAACCCCGCCGCCAACGAGGTCGGCAAAAAAGATGCACCGGCCGGGAAACGAACCCGGGCTCGCCCACGTTCCCAGAATTCTACCACTGAACCACTGAAATTCTTTCACACGAGAATAATAGGTTATACTTATATGACTGGATTAAAAATCTAGGAAAATGTACAACTTATGAAGCTGTGAGTATTTCAGCTCAATCCATCAGTTCTTGCCGTCAAATTCCTGCCATTTTCCTAAAGTGGAGATTTTGGGTTTTTCGTTTAGTAGCGTCATGATAAAGTTACTTCATTCTAATAGTAGGAGTCTCAAATATTTTAACCAAAACTTTTACTCAATATATTTTAAAATATAAACAAAAAAATAAGGAAAATATTAGGAAATCTGTAGTTAAAAGTAAAACTTAGTATCCAAGTGCTGTGGCTGCAATCCCCACGAAGCTTAACTTTTTTTGCAATCCTAACGTTGCTATATCCGAAGGATTAGTTTTGTAAACTTCCGAGAAGTAAAATACAAGAGATAAAGGGCCGAAAACAGGGAGGGACGTGGATTAAGAATTCGAAGCGCAGAAGATGAAACAACTCCTGAATTTCTTACACCTTTGTTGAAGCTAAACGTGGTAATCCGTTCTGCGTAGATATTTACACACTCAAGAAAAGATTTTTATTATTCAATTATATTGATATGACTGTAAGAAATAAAGATTGTAATACAAACTCTGAGAAATGTAATACAAACTCAATGTACAATGCAAAAACTTTTTTTAAAGAGGATGTGAAATCGACTCGTATAACATTCAATAATCAACGTAGCATTTCCGTAAATTGTGCCCCAGATTTCTATGTTTGGTAGTTTTATTGCTTCTTTTCCGGTCTATTTATTTGTAAAGGAAAATATATCTGAAATTACATAGCCAAAATCATAGCATATATTATTTTCAGGCTAAATTCATGAAGACATTCCTGTTTATGTCTACCAACTTGGGCAAGCAAACCTGGAATTCTTAATTGCAATAAAAAAAGAAAAGTATAAAACGTAATTACTTTTAAAATAGATGAATGAGGTAATTTTCCATGCCGAACAAAATCCACACTTCACTAAGTGCCAAGAATACTCGTGCCTACCAAGGAGGATTTCATATGCATGTGCTACATATTTCTACAAAATTTAAAATAAAATGCTTCCAGACTTTTAAAACCCATTCAAAATCTAATAAATATAAACAGAATAAGCTGAAATGTACAGTTTAAAAGCCTAAATACCTGTTAACAAAGAATTATACACCCGAAAATATGGGATAGGTTTTAGAAATGTGCTACGGAATTTAACGAGGTACTTTATTTTCATTGCGATATTTACGTAATTATCAAGTAATAGTTTATCAACTTAGGGACATACTTCTGAAGGCGCAGTAAGCTGATAAACTATTTCCCGATATTTTTTTATAATGTCGTCATTGGGCCTCAAATATAAAACAACCAATTTATCACACATTTTGCGAAAATAATTTGCTACTTTTTCACCACTGATTTAAAATACATTGCTTTTTCCATATTAAAATTCCGTGGAAATACAATCCGTCAAAGATTTTATGAATTTATTTTAAAAAACACTGAACCACAAGAGCTTGCTCCAATGTTTCAAGCGGATATCAGGAGATAAATATTTTTGGGAAAAATAGAATCCTCCTATCTCCAGAAGTGGATTACTCCCCTTACCAGTCGCCCGACTTCATTCATGACACGGCGTTCTTTTTCGATCAAAAATCTCGGCGCAATCCACGCGTGCCGTCCATAATAACCGGGAAAAACCGCTCCGGCTGCCGATTGGGATTAAAGGAAACGCCCGCGGAATTTCAAGCGGAAGAAAGAGTGCGAGTCTACGTTGTAAAGAACCCAAGTATTGAAAATAAAAAGAACATGGGCCTTATCCTCCCGCCTACCTTTCTCTTCAATACTGTCGTCAGGAGAAGAACGTTTCGAAAGGCTTTTTGTGTGAACATGCGTAAAGATCCAAGCGTAGGAAATCCCATGAAAGCGCCGAACGTTAATCCTCTTTGCCTTAACGGTAGATATATACACGACACGATATAGTTGAAAACGGCCACTAAAGAGTAGGCGCTCAGTCCTCAGAATATCACAAAAGGCATCTTTCATTCATAAAATCTTCTTGGGGTGTTTCCGGTATTTTGCGAGATTAATCCATTGGTTTGTTTAATCTGTTATAAACAATTTTAAATGGTTTTAATTTAACCACGATTTGTGTATAAAACAAGGAGTAGTTAATGCATTAACTGCACGCAGGTCCGGTAAATTTCATAATTTGAATGTAACCTAAGGAAAAAACAATTCTAAAGCTCTGCTAGATAACCTACAAATTTAGTTCTCAACTATTACCAACCGCTAAATTGAAAATTAAAAACAGCCACTACTTCACTTGCAGTGCCGACCGTTTCAGTATCTTTAGTCAGGATCGAAAAAGCAGGAAACGAGAATTTTTAAACAACAATTTTTCTCATTCCTGGCAATTCTTTTATTTCTCTTGTCTTTCAACATTTAAATGGAGACTCCGAAATCAAGTGTACCTTCATATTTCTTCCAGATCCACGTGGGAACTGAGAACATATAGTACACCGTAAATGGGTAAGCCGTAAATAATTCGCATTGTACACGACTATACGGGCACTCAAGCAACTGGCATTAATTTTATCACGTTTACACATAGTCTTCTGATAAGGCATCAGGAGTATCTTCGCTCCTACTCGACTTCTAATGTGTGAATAGTCACTGCCGTATCTCTGAAAAACGAACTCTGGTTGTATGTATGAATGTAAAATCTATATTTTGGATTTTTATTTTTATTGTAATATCCATGTAAAAGATATTGTACTTTTTAATTTTCTGAACATCACATTTAACTTGAAATTTTTAAATTTTGAACTTATTTGTTTAATAATTTAGAGACATTGACTTTTGATATAAATAAATACATACAATAGTGAAAAATTACATTTTATTGGAAATATCCCTGTTGAAAATTGAATTGGACGTTATGAGGTCATAGAAATTGAACGTCTACCAGTTATGATGGGAAATGAATACGGGAAAATATGATATCACCTCAGATTCAATGTTTACCTCGATAGTCACTCATTCATGCATATTAAAAGACTGCTTTGACGTTCGAAAGTTTTGTAAACTGCCCCCTACTCTCAGGATGTTTCCTTAATAACACAGGTAGGCACGCAACATTCTTTCGCTACAAGGTAATACGGCTTTTGAGTCATTAAACTGTTCATTTGGAGTGACAGAGAATATTGAAAGCAAAGAGTAAAACTGATGAGACTACCATACAGAGAGATGGAGATTTAATGAACGTTGAAGACAGAACACTCGTATATAAAGAAAGTTTTCAAAAAGTCTTCTTTGAAACTGCCTAGAAGTTCAGTTTTCTATTTCCTCAAAGTTCACAGGAATGTTTGCATGAGGAAAACATGGGAAAAGAAATTTCATTTCCTGAAACTCAGCTCCATATTTCTCCGCCTCCATTATTGTACGAGCTTTCCCTCTACGAGTAATTTGGTTGATGCCCTTTTATTTTTCAAACCATATTTTGAATTAGTAAGTAACATTAGGAAAGCAAGTCAAATTAACATAGTAAAGGAAATTATATTAATTTATAAATACATAGGTATTCATTTATATACCCATTTAGTAAATAGTCCAAATCAGTAAAAAATAAGTTACAAAAAATTGTATATGTACATTGTATATAACAAACAAATTGTATACTCGTATAAAGAAATTCCCCTACTTAATTAGACGATTTCTGAAGTTCAACGTTATCCGTTCATTACTTTTGGGAAAGATTCACTCTAACGCCTTTGTAGACTTGTAGTCTTTGGCAATATTTTCATGCGAGAAGTACAGCTTGAAAATGTGCTCTTTGATGTCGAAGTAATATTTATACTCTGGTGCTTCTTTAGCCTAAAGGACATGAAATGCGGAGTCAATATTAACGAACAGCTCGAAACTTATAGCTCCGTTGCAATAGGCCAACATGATGTAATTTTTCTTTATCACTGTATGACAGAAAGTGATATAGAGGCAGTCTCCCCTCCTTCCATTTTGATAAGTGACCCTGCACCGCTGGTGAAAAATCTTTCCGCATTTGAGGCGTAACAACTGAGTATGCCACGGGGAATATGTTTGCGTTATGGGCATTGATCAAACATCTTTCCCTCTGGACCAACAATAATCCGTCACCGTCACGTCATTACGTTATGATAGAGAGGGAGAGAGTGACCGGGAGTTAGGCCACTCGGACATCCAAGTTGAACCCACGTCGACCAACCTCCACTTAAACAATGCTCCTCTAAGTAAATTTTGCGACCCATTAAAAGCCTTCATCCCTAAAAGTTCCTCATTTCTCGTTGTGAATGTATTGGCTTTCTCCAACAAGCGATAAAATAAACTAAAGGGTAAAAATGGTATGACTATGAAAGATTCCCATGCAATAGTTAGTATAAGAATGTATTATAAGATTTTTCCAGCTACATCTCCAACCCTTTATAGTGTATCTATCGTACATTGAAGACGGAACGCGGCTTCGAATCCTGCCCTGGGTGAGGACGTTGCGTTTGTCTAAATATCAACTTTCCTTAATGATTGGCGTGAACAAGGGTATGCGGCCGTAAAAATGTATGCCAAAAACAATAAGTAAAGCAACCCTGTAATAGTGGGAGATTTCTTAAGAGAAAAAATTGATAACATCACCCGCAGATGGAAAATGGGTGATCTTGAAATAAATGCCTTCAGATAAAACAACTATAGTCAATAATATAGATCACTGATTAAATAGTATAGTTAGAACTAAACTTAACATTATAGTTCTATGTAATTGTATTTCTTTCTTGTGAGCTTAACCAGTACGAACTGAAATAATATTAAATAATGCAATTTTATAACAAACAAAACATTTTAAACACCCACACTTTGATCTAACATATGGCGAAAGTCGATACAAAACTGAAACTAAACAAATTTTGTGCTATAAACAGGACGACCATAATAACACTGATAATCGAAATAAGAAAAGAAATCCATTTGAAAATTTATAAAGCCACAGCTATACTGATACTTATTTACGGAAAATAAATATGGCCCATAATGAAAGGAGAATACAAGCGCCTGAAATAAGTCTCTTAAAGAAAGTGATAGGCTACATAAAAACAGACTGTTTGCGATGCAAAGTCAATATAAATGACCTAGAAATATTAAAATCTAGATAAAATAATAAATAAAACTAGGATTAATTGAAAAAAATTTTAATAAAATGGACAATGGGAGGTTTATAACCTAAACTACAAAAAAAAAACGAAAGAGAAGTATAGGAAGACCTAGGAATACGACACCCGTAACAGGCAAATACTGCCTAATACATGAAGCGTAGAAGAAAGAGAAAATTGAGAGATTCAGCTTGTCACTGTTTTTTTTTCTTTTTCCAGGAAGGGCAAATTAGATCTTCAGGACAAATCCAACATTTCCTATTGTTTTTCCACGACGCCTGTTCAACCCTCGTCCTGGCTAGGCCACAAATAAGCAAACACCACACAGGCACAGTCCTCCGTGACAAATAAACCCAATCTCGATTCCCCTGGAGAGAGGAAACTGCGCGACGCAGGGGGGATAGCAAAGAGATTGGCCGGCGCACTTTGACCCCTGCAAGCCTCATTCCGTCCCCGACGTCCACCATCTATCAGATCAAACGGGTCATTCGCTCCGCCACCTCATCCTTCCGACAAAGTCCCGCGTCGTTACCCTTGCACGGCCGTTATCTTCTCGAGGTGACCACGCCCTCCGTGACGTGATTCGGACACATTGGATCCCAAGAGAATACCCCGCCATGTATCAATGTAAAGCCACAATACATTTCATTACAATTTTTTGTATATTTCACCAATTAACTTTGACGGAAACCTAAGCTAACCTAAGTCAAAAGCCCACCTCAATCGGTAGAATACCAATCATCATCATCAATACTTGAAAGTCGCCTGACTAGCGTGTCATTCTTATCTGGCACGGAAGTGCCTACTCCCTTGACTTCGATAATGATAACTGTAAACGTCTTGAAATTCGCGGCAGCTTTATAAGTTTACTTATGTTAATAAAAATTGCAGGTTAATACAATTCGCATTGAGCTAATACCGTCCCATTGAAGTCCTGAATATTTAAATAATATCCATCTATATTATGATTCGACTCACTTCGCTAACCTTTAATCTTGGTCTGAAATCGCTCCCTTGAACACAACGAACATTATAAGTTTAACCCGTTTTTATCATAAATGTTCATAATCCTGCACCAACGAAATAAAAACTGCAAGAGATCACATTTTCAACTTTAGATTTTGAGGTAAGCGGGTTACAAAAGTGGAACTAGGGGTGCACACTTGTCCTGCCACTTGGCCCACAGATGGCAGGATAACATGTGCATATGACTCAATTTATTTTAAATGATAGTGAAATTTTTCGTGACATCTATGAGAAAATGATATGTAAACAGTTTCATATCTTAGATACAAGATACAAAATACTCTAAAATAATGTATTGTATGTATCAATTATTAATTACAAAGTTATTGGCAATACGCATTCCAAATAGGTACATGTAATCTATTCTGATCCATACAGTTTTCCACATGACATACAAATCTAGTTTCAACTACTAGTTGAAGCATATTTGTAAAGACTTCAAATTTCTCCTGTTCTTCAATTCCTATCCTTGGATGCCTTTCCTTCAGGTCTGAAGAGTATGATATTTGCGCAGACTTGAAACAACACCTTGAACAGTTCAGAGCAGAAAAAGTAAATCCCCCCCACCCATCTGAAGAGCCTAACATAGGTGCCTAACAGACTTGAAACGATACCCCGAAAAAGAGAAACATCAGAAATTGACAATGGCCATTACCAAGTATGTTCATTAACCTAAAATCCTGTTTTGATAATTCTCTAACAGAAAGTTTTATTTTTGTTGCTTAAATTATTGGGTAACAATCGGTAATTGAAATCCTTCTCCTAAGTTACTATTTGGAGAATAAATGACAACTTCGAAAGTCAGATGTCGTATTTGAATGTCAGAAAGGTGCCTCACTCCAGAAGTGTAACGCTTTCCTCT
Source organism: Rhinocypha anisoptera (assembly GCA_011762765.2). Classification (NCBI taxonomy): domain Eukaryota; kingdom Metazoa; phylum Arthropoda; class Insecta; order Odonata; family Chlorocyphidae; genus Rhinocypha; species Rhinocypha anisoptera. The sequence goes on along the minus strand of WURS02014779.1, from coordinate 1,144 downwards.
CCTTTCTGTCTTCCTCTCGTCTGCGTTTCCATTCCCTCGGCTACTCACTCCCCCCTCCAACTGTGGGTGCCCATCATTCTCCTCTCCCGTTGTCACTCACCCGCCTTCACCGGGCGCCTTTACGTCTCATGTCCTGCGAAAAAAAAATCCAGCCAAGGCAATCCCCCGCTCATCTTTACGGGTAAAAGCGCAACGCATCCCCATTTCTGGCGTGCAAGCAGTTTTCTTCACGATGAGGAGAGAGAGGCATCCCGCCGGGAGCGAAAATGTCAGGAATAAGAAAGATAATAGAGATAACGATAAGAAATAAACTGACTATGGGAATCTTAAATTGTCAAGACTTTCAACTTGAAGCACTCTTAAAATCTCATGTCTCAGAGCGAGGAAAGAATGGTTTTTTAATATTTTATTTTCGTTTTTCTCTATTGAATATGAACACATACACTCAAAATAAGCTGGAAAGATCCTGAATAGTATTTATGGAAAGAAAAACTTTGCAGATCCACATAAAACTTTGCATATCCCATAAATACCATGGAATTCCAAAATGTATCGGCCGCCACCATCAATTTCATCCTGAATAGAACCGGTACAATTGCTACAATAGCTTAATTTAGTCTGCAGATTCAAGGTAGAGCTCGAATTATTTTCTTAGTATACGACACAGTCTCAGGCAGAACTTTGTGGAAATCCATCATACAGGGGTAAAAGAAGTAACAGTTGTTTCCACGTATTTATTTCAGGTGGTGTACCTGATGATGTAACACTTCAAATCACTCCACTTCAAATCACCTTGAAGCACGAGGAAGAAAGCACGAGTGTTTCACGGAAATTAATGGCTGTAACATGTCTGAACTTATGTGCGGTTGTTCAAGAAATTCAGTTTGTATACTGCTGAATAGTTTAGCATTTTCAGTGTGTAACATTAACAGTGTGTAAGATTCTCTATTTCTAATTTATTTGACAAAGGTTAACATGAAAAAATAGTCACTCGTTTGACTATTTCATACTGCATATGCAAAAGAGATCTTATAGATGAAGGAAGAAAATACAAGAACTCAAGAAACAAAGAAGAGAAAATGCTCTACAAGCAACTGAGAAACCAAGTTATACGGGAATCAAAGAAGGCCAAGGAAGAATGGAT
>WURS02014759.1:0-12205 GCA_011762765.2 Rhinocypha anisoptera | reverse complement strand
CACATATATACACACACGGAAACAGGTAAAAAGAATGACACACAACGGAGAAATATTTCGGGGCTCCCTTGCCCCTCCGGCAGTTCTCTCAGACTGACGAAGGGGAAAGAGAGAGTCACGAAATATTTCTCCGTTATCTGAGTCTTTCTTTTTACCTGTTTCTGTGTGTGAATGTGTATACGTGTGTGCGTGTGTTCGTGTATGTATATGTATATATATATATATGTGTGTGTATTTGTGTATGCGTGTGTTCGTGTCTACCTTGGAGCTTGAAGACGAGCTGAAGTGCTCGAAGTATTGCGTAAGTTTTAACTGTGCCGTTCTTTCTCTGTGTGTTCCTGTCCGTCTTCTGTCTATCTTCGATATATCTTGTATATATATATATATATATATATATACACACACATATATGAGTACATACTCACCCACGCATAAGAGAGTAAAAACATTCGGCGGTCGGCTCACTCACCCTCGATTGCGTTTCCTTTCCCGCCTCTGAGGCTCCCTCCTCTCTCACTCTCCACACCCCTTGTCTTTACCTCTTGGAGGTTTTAAGGATTTTTTCACATCATCCCTTCCTTCCATCCTCGCAAAGGTTTTTTCGCCTGGTTACCATAACAGCGACGTTCCCCTCTCCTTTCATTCCCACGTGCTTCCCTAGTTCGCTACTCCTGTCTGCCCCTCTTTCCCCCTCGACATTACCCACCCTCCACCTCCTCGCCCTTTGCCTCTCATTTCCCCATCCTTCCCCCTTATGCACTTACCTGAAAGAATTGACCTTTGGTCGACACATCCCGTGGTGTATGACTCGAATTGGAGTGGGAATAAATCCGTGAACGGAAGAATGTCTGCCTTCAGCCTCTTTAGGTTTCTCCGGGCTATGTATGTGTATATATATAGAAACAGATACATACATATACACATTTCCTCTCTCAATGTGGAGCAGGAAATAGCAAAGCGGATGAGATGCTTGCGACGACATCCTGTTTATTTTTTCGTCGGGGGGTGGAACGGAAGATCGCCTTTTTTTCCGCTCTCGACATTGTCGCAGTATCTCTCCATTTTTTTGCAGTCTTGAGAATAATTATTAAGGCATCCGCTCGGCTTTTTTTTGTTGCGCCCATCTTTTTTCAGGTTTTTTTTACTCACTTGTCAAATTGACGTGTCTGAAATTCCCCACTTTTAAACAATAAAGGGATTCATTCGCTGCCCACGCCCAAACATGAGTAGGGATGCTAATTTTACCCATCAATGTTACTGCACTTGTGATGTTTTTGGTGACATGATTTTAGAGTACCGAAAAAACTTATTCCCGCTTGTTTATTTTCTATCCGTTATTAACGAGACATTTCTGGGAATGTTCTTTCTTATGTCTCCTTTTTGAAATCAAACGCGAGCGCAAATAGCATAGAAATGGGAATGGCATAGGTACCTGTGGTTTTCATTTAATTTTTTTAACATTTATTTAATCCAAACCCGGAGAAAATAAAAGTAGTAGTATTTCATTATTGTGGTGAACGGGAAGTGTTAAAATGGCTTTAATTTCTATTGATGAATGTTGATAATGGATGTTCCATCACCTATTAACCATCGGCTGTCAAATGCATTATTATATCTTAAAGCTGTTTCAAATTCTTTTCACCTTGGACAGGAGTATATAGTAATATATGCGCATAATGGAATTACTTTAGTATTAAAAATCCAAAAAAAAAAATTAGCCGGACAGGATTGAAGTTATCTTGGAACATCCAAGATTTGACGGAAATATGAGCTGGAAGAATAAATGTTTACCTCGTTCGTTTGACAATTATCAATCATTGTCAGACTTTTTGAGACCTAAATTGCATTATTCTCAAAGGTAATCATATTTATATGTTGGAATCTATGTTTGGTGCATGTAAATTCTCAGTAGTCATGAACTGAATAAAATCATACTCATTAGTTTCCAACTATTTTCTTATCAAATTTTCTTGATAAATCGCAAAATGGACAGGTAGGCAAACTTTTAACAAGGTAGGTTTTTCATAAAATTAAATAATGTAATGCTGTGTTGAAAGATTGAGTCGGTACGTGTAATAAGTAATTTTAACGTGTACAAAGGAATATTCGAAAATATTTAATTTAATTGGAATTTAATAATAACAATATATCGAAATGAATGTACCTAGACCTAGAAAAGATCTAGGTATCCCCAAATATTAATATTTTTGTTGTTTGGGACGGTTCTGTTCGCCTCTGGTGTAGAAATATCGAAAGAAAGCTCGAGGGATTATTACAATGAATTAAATGTCAAAAGGTCGTGAATTAATACAGTTACGCGAAGAAACTTTGCAATAAAAGTTACTCCCCTGGACTAGACTGATTGAAATTAAATGATATGGTTTTTAAATTAAAAAGAATCTGATTAAAATTGGTCTGGCGATTATTTTTGGGTTTCGATACTGCCTAGGTTATACGGAGCTCGAGACTCAGCTTATGAATTACCAGTAATTGAAAATACATTAAAAAGGACAAAAAGAGGATGACGGTTGCGAATGTGTCGTGTGTATTTTTTGACCCTTTCGTTGAGAATAATAACTGTAGACTGTTTTGTTTAACTTCCATAAATCGATGACCGTATCGCTAGCTTCCATCTACACGCTTCGGGGACTAATTTACGAGACAGGGCCGAATGAATATTTTTTTACTCGAAGTCGCGCAACCAATAAAAAAAATCATCTGATCAAATGGACAATTACGGCACAAAAATACCTTTAGATGCAGGGCATTAAATCATTTTAAACAATGTACAGAGAAAGGGGTTAAGCGGATGGTTTTTAATCGCACGGATTGGTAAAGTTCCGAGAAGTTTATTTGCGAGCGCGTATGACCTATCTTATTATGAAGACAAATCGTGATTACTTCTCTCACCTGGGATAAATTTGACGTATTAACTTAGTACAATTTCTCAGGTGATAGTAAGGGTTTTTTTTAACTGTGAAAAAAAGACTCAATATGAACTCCCATGAACATGCAATATTCAGAACAGTCATATTTTACCAGACAAATTTTTTTTCAGAATCAAATTTTTGCGGTGTGGGAAAATATTTGCTCTCGCAGACCGTAAATCTTTGATAGAGAACCTAAGAATTCTAGATGGTACTGGCGTTCACCGAAAATTCTCGAATGAGGGAATTCTTTCAAAGTCATCCAATTTAATTTCCTTTTACATCTTAATATCTCTCATGTTGTAAGCTCGAAACAGAAGGTAACTTGAGGACTTTTATTTCCACGTAAAAAGTATCTAAGTGAGCTTAACTAATAAATATCGCAATAATCACTTCACTTTTAATTCTACGTGTTACATTGCCAGTATTTTAGAGCCAGGGTTATTCAAGTATGTTAAACAAAGAAATATCAGATGCCGTCAAGAAGCGTATTATTTTTACTCTATTAGCCCCGAAATACCACCTTTCACTCGACTAATCTGATGAACTTTCGTAAAATTTTATAGTAATTCAAATTTACTATTTACGTTTAAAGTAAATCTTATCCTACCACGGATGGAGAAATCTCATTTTAACTTGCTGTATCGAGAGGAAATTTACGAGCAATCAGATGCCCTTTAGTCTGAGAGCGCCGTCGTACTTGCCTTGACTCTTTATTGGCCCAAAAAAAAAAAGTTTAATCGTGTTCTGGGAGCAAGCCGGTAGCCGTAGACCCGCAACGTAATTCCGCCTTCTCATTGTTCTCGCCTTATCCCGTCCCTATCGGAAATCCGTGTGATTAAACTCTTGTTTCCTTAGCCGGGCCACACGTGTATTCAGAACTTCTCCCTATCCAGAAGTAAGCTCGAAGGCGGAGGAAAAGAGGCGTGCAGGAGTGGGGGTGACGGCAGATAGGATTTAGAGCGGGGTTCGAAGGAGTCGCCGCGGTGTGCTTAGACTACGCATAAACACGTACAGCCATCCCTCCTCCGATAATGAAGCTCCCCGGAGTTTACCCATCATCGTTGCTTTGGAGTTGTACGTCTCCTTCGTAGTCGGCTTGCACGGTGTTCACATCCAAGAAGCCCGCTGCGTTGTGGTTTTAATATCACAAGCATCGTCTCTGTGAAGTTTTCGTGTAGTAAATCGTGCAGGCATTTGATTCTGCTTAGGAAGGCATTTCGTATATCCGCCGATTACACTGTCGTGTAGCCACGGAAGGTAGTCATACGTCGATGCGAATCATTTCTTGAGTGTGGCTCAATTAGGGAAATATCTTGGAAATAATATCGATATGCTTCAAAAATCTCTATGCTCTAGAGCAGCGTTCCTCAAACATTCTGCCTTGTGGAACCCTTGGAATAATATCATTGCTCCAGGGAACGCCTGCAGAATAATTATTCTATGTCATTGTAACTCAATTGACAATAACACGAGACCAAGTGTCGCTGTATATTGTCATCATTTGAACGTGGCTTAACGATATCTCGAATTTATTCCTTTCAGGTAACGTTTATATTTTCTTCCTCAGTTCAAGATTATTTGCCAATGTAATTCATTGTTATATCTCGCGAAACCCATGGCTGTGTCTCGCTGCGTCCTGGTTGAGGAACGCTTCTCTGGAGTCTATATTGAAGAGGGAAGGGTAGGTATTTGGGGATATAGTTACTGGTTTCGATCCATTGTAAAGCTTTGGTGGATTTACGGGTAGACTTTTGAGTCTGTAAGGTCTTCGAACTGCGTAAAATTGTCGGGTAATCTCCTCTCCTCCTTAGGTTTTGGGCTATTGCTTTCGTCTCTAAAAAAATAATTAAATCGGATTGATTCGCCGGTATAAGCGTGTGTATTGTGTACAGCAACGTTTAGCTAAAAGGGGTGAATTAAAGTTTTGTGGAATAATAGTAGAGATAACTTGTTACCCGAAAAAAATCAATGCAAAACCGAGTTTATCACAGAGGTGTCATCAACGAACCTGAATATCGTCATAGAGAGAATGAATAAAGGGAAAATAAAAAAATGGCTTTATATTCGGGTAATAATGAAATTTTACAAAGTTGAGACCGTAAAATTCTCCATTAATTCTCTTTGGTTAACATTTTTTTCCGGAACCGTATTGTATATTGTCGGTCAGTAGGGACCAACCGCAATAGCTTCGATGTTTGCTCTCTCGGTTTTTTGAGTGTTCGCCAATCGAGACGGTGTCAATTTAACTTTTACTTTTCATTCGTCAATCAGTCGTTCCTCGCCACCCTGCATCTCTTGCAATCTAGTCACCAAACAGGCGGCACTATCGTGTGTGAACGTGGCGGGTGAAGCATTTACCGTGGATCCTAATGGAGTTTCCGTGAGTCCGCTGGCGTGCGCGAAGGACGTGCTGCGTGGAGACCTTGCCTGGGACAGCGAAACAGAATGCCGTCACGTGCACCTCGCTCTCTTCAAATAGGGGCGGCTTCTTCTTCGGTGTGCGTCGTTCTTGCGGAGTGCATAGTGTGACGGAGGTTTTCTCCGTGTGCGTGTGTTCGTGAATGGGGAAAGGTGGCTTTCCCGTGGGGCATCGTTGGCTGCACTTTAACCTTACGGCCATGTCCTTCCGCTTTTCACGTGCGAAGAGGCTTGAATTATTCGCTGCCGATATTTCGACGGACGCGCTTGGGTCGTTAACGCGTGCCACGAAGACGTTGATGCGACCGTAAGTTTATCGTTAAGATAAATTCCGCTAAGATTTTTCGCAAGTGATATTGTTCGCGACTTAGCCAACGTGATCTTAGCAGCGCGAGACAGACTTCAGTACGTATGGTACACATGTGAAGCAAATGTGCCGGTGACGGATAATGCATTTATGGTGTAAGTAATCGCATAAGTATATGAACTTTCTGCATGTCTATCCGTGACTTCATTTATTTGAATAGAATTGAAATAGAGGTAGGTGATAATTACCCTAATGATTGTTATTGGAACAATTTCTCTGGCGCTTTTTTAATTGAGAACCATAATCTTTAAATGATTAATTTTGGTAAATTTGAAGGATACCTGAATAGTAGCTTTCCAGGGTATTAAGATCTACTTTAGAATGAGTGGAAGAAGATAAAAGTTTTTAAAACGTGTTTCAAGTAGCCATTAATTTCCCCTTTGACGTATTGTTTTTTTCAGTAAAACTGTTACGTTGTAAAGTTAGCGTATCACGACGCGAAATATTAGTGGCCAATGAAATTGAAAACATATAAATTTGCTTATTTGGCTTTATTTCAGTGTGTACGGCAGTTAGGCTCGAACGGGTCCCTTACTTCGAAAAGAGTATGAACATAAGTTTTATCCGAAAGTGTTTTTGATATAATTAAAATCAACATGGCATACCTTATTGGTGTTATAACTTTGAGAGTGCCGAGCCATTACGAAAGACGCCATAAATGGAGCACACAGCGCTCATGCTTCTGAAATGATATTTCGGCGTTATATATGCATGCATGAGTAATAAAATCGGAGAGGTTTTAAGTGCCCAGAACGGAATGAGCCAAACCTCTCTCTATCCATATCGAAATTTCACCACTCTCAGAGTGGCAAGGTGAGGACTTAACCTCTCGGAGTCATTGCCGTTAAATGTACTTTGTTCGGGAACTAATTAGAGGGATGAACTCAGGTGCTTAAGTTACTTCAATCTCCCCGGGATTCATGTTAATAAGGTCCCTCACCGCGACATTTACAGCGCTGTTGGTACGAAGCAACGGATGCGGCGTCAGAAGTGGAACGAAAAGATGTCGCTGGAACGTATGTTGTGGGCCAGAGTTTAGGCACGCTAATAGTTTTCGCGGGGTAATGGAGTGCAAATTCCCAACCGCCTTTACCCTCTGGCCCCGTTTTTAAATCCAATGTGCCACTCCGTGCGTGGCCAACCCTCGCCCAAACTGTGTCATTTCCAGCTTCGCCTGCACCAGCAATCGATTCTTCTTAGTAAAAGTTTTCGTTCGTACCGGACTCTGACCCGTGAGGCGTGTCCGGTATCCACCAGAAATTTTGCCTGCTTTATATTGAGAGAGGGGGGGGAGGAGGTGAGGCGAGGGGGTGAGCGGGCGAAGGTGGTCACGAAATGACCCTGCCCCCTTCTGGCAGAGTTTCGTGATCGAGACAAGTTTTGTGTCCCGTCGAGAAGGGAAATTGGAGGTAATAGCCTTGACCGACCCGAGACTGATTAACCAATTTTCACCTATCTTTGCTCTAAAGGCGTACCTAAACATTTACATTCAGGACCTCTCGAGAAGTCTACGGTTATTTCCTTCCAGAGGAGGGTATCACTTTTGGAAATGTGGATTTGATTCGTGGTTCCGAGTGTGTATGATTATATATCTATATAAAAATATCGACTTTATAAAGATAACTCCGAAAGAAAGATCTACTTCCGTGCTATTAATATGCCAATTAAAACCGTCAATCTGTATGCCAAAGGTTCAAGTATCTTGTTTTTCAATCTTAAAATCTTCAATCCTGTGAGATATTTGCCCCTTCATTCCGTTCCACGCAGAGAAGTCGAGCGATAAGGAGTTATTATTTTAATTTTGGGGTATTCCCCTCAGATTTGATGCCGTTAACCACGTAAAAACGAGCAAACAAATAGTATCCGAAGTCTGAAAAACCTAATGATTACGGTGGAGAAAAAAAATTTTAGTTACTCTTCCCTTTCACAAAAATTTTGGTAATTGTTTCCATGTAATAGAACGTACGTATTTGAACTTCAAATTTATCGTAGTGAATTCATAAAAGAGGGCGTATTTCGTTATTCATTTCTTTGATACGTAATGATGTATAAGGGTTCTGACGTAGTATTTGCAATAAATACAATGGTAAGATCCGTGTTACAATTTTTTATTTACCTGGATCTCGATTTAAACCTGGATAAAATTTCGCATGCTGATTATATTACATTGATATCCGTGTAAGGGCTGAAAATTTTTTTTACTAAAATCTGATTTTTAACGATTAATTAAAAGATAAAACTTGTATATTATTTTATTTAATGGGTTTAAACTACAAAAAATCCTTATACGAAATCTCGAGTATGTAAATTTCTAATTAGGTATTAAATGTGTTAAGACGATGAAAATTTAATTTATCAGTTGGTCGTAGCTATAAATTTAATAATAATATAATTTAATAAATAAAATAACATTTTAAGCAAAATAAACAATAATAATTTAATAAATTAAGTAATATACTTGAATATTTTTTGCGCTTGCCTTCTCTGTAATTTCCATTAGTAGATTTATTTTGACAACTCACCAGGGGCATTTCAAATACTTGATCTTTGACCCTTAAAAGTGTCATTTCGAAATGACATTAGTATTTACTCTCCATACGTAGTAAATCAGCGTGGGGGTCTTACAAAGTGAATCAACGTTAAAACTAACAATTATATTTGCTTCAGATATTTTTAAAATGCACAGTGCAAAAACTTAACATTCATTTTTATCATTAGGGATGAGTGATCGCCTTTCAACTCTAACCTTCAGAACTGGAACGAGTGGAAATTTGCTGCTCCTGCTTCATTTCTATTGTATACACTCCCGAGAGAATGCACTGTTTGCCAAATTTGAGTTTTATGCTGAAAAAGGCGGAAATGAAATCGCATTTCTCCGTACGTCTCCGTGAATTTTCGAGACGGCATCACGTCCCTGCGAACAAAACTTGGCCATTGAATCGAACGCAGAAGTAAAAACATTTTTCCTCCTCTCCAATCAACCAGGGAATAGTCGAAGAGCCCGGAATCTCCCGTCCCACCACTTCGCCATCTCCTTTTATTCTTCCCCCCGAAGAAACACACAGATTCCCCTCGCGGTTAAGTAAAACGCCAGGAATCAAAGTGATATTGGACGTCGGCTGGGGTCCCTATCCACGTCCCCCGCCTGTGACCTCGGTGACTCGCGTCACTCCTCCCCCCCCCCCTCCCCACCCTTCTACCGTCCTGGGTGGAACCGCACAAAAACCCATTTCCGCTGCTGTCCCAGCGGTCCAGACTTACCAACCATAACACATGATCTCCCAGAGGGAGCGACTCCCGAAGACTTTCCTGGTGTCCCAAAGGTTTCCTCCCTCTGTGCCTGTCGGTCCAGCCGAGGCGGCGCAAAGATGTTTTCTTTCTCCTCGATCGTTCCTTCTCTCGCCCTGTGCTACATTCCCAGCCTTCCAGTTCTCTGGATACGTGTTCGCCCACCCCAGAAATCGTTTTACGAGTATGTGTCCTTTGTGTTTGTGTGTGTGTGATCGTCTGTGTACGAGAGAAGTGCAGTTTCGAACGTTACCGTCTGCCTCCGAGGAACCTTTGGTCGTCTCGACTACGTAGTTCCTCTCCGTATCTCTCCCTCTCTCTCTCCCTTTGGGACGATATTTCTCGGACCCGGAATTATGAGGATGAACCCGCGTCTTCTCTTCGCGTCATCCCTCACGGTTAGCGCGCATGGCTTCACGTTAATTGTCCACTTCTGTGTCTTCCGCTGTCCTCCGGGGTTTAAGACGATCGATGATTTTCTCTTTTAAACTTTGTTCAGATTTTTTTCAATGTCCGGTGCACGCGGTTTCACGTTCAAATGCTCGAGAATTGACGAAAGAAAAATAGAACTGCAAATGCTTTCTTAGCTCGCTTCTTTTTCCGACAGAACGATAGAATTTTTGTGGGCAGACAGCACACTTCTCCTTTGATGTCCAGGATAGGCATATTCTAGAAAAGGCATCCTGGGAATAATAATAAAATGAATAGTTAATCGTGGCTATCCTATTTTTCGAGTATTTTTAAGGTACCACTTTGCCGAAATTCAACGCTGAATCTGAAGATGTATCGCGAAATGTCACTAAAATTCTCTGATGTCTGATTACTTGTTTGAAATTGATCAATTCTCTAGCGGTGACACAATACTTTATTTATACTTCTATGAGGTCGCATAATGTTATACGATAACCACCGTCTAAACTAAATATCCATCAGTACCTCTAAAGATAACCACAATTTCTAAAAGAAATTCTAAATATTCGTGGTCCTTTTATTAGTTTTTCCGAGTTAACCGCCCTTCGCTACGTGTTAGCAAAATCCTCTCAAAATACTAACTTCAATCATCATTAAGGGTTTTATACCTCACTATTCACTTTTTAAACATGGGTATTCATAAGCCAAATGCTAAATCTTAAATATTAAGATAAACTTAAATACAATACAACAATATATTAACATTCATAATTTCAGCAACCCTTCAACGAGATACTCTCAAACCATTTTCCGTAATGATAAAATTCTGTGGTGCCAAGTGTCTTCCCTCTTACGGAAAAATAATTTTTGTTCTCCCTGAATATTAAAATGCAAACTGATTGAAACTTTCACTTAATGACATTTCTTTTACTATGTGAATGGTAATATATAGTAGAATTTCTTCTTCTGTCAAGACCGATCATCCGAAGTTTCCTCTGCGGTAAGAAATACTGGGCAAAAGCTACTGGACATGAATGCGTTTTTTTCAAAAGGTGTTTGGATAATCTCTTGTTTTTTAAATGTTTAACATTTGTTTCTGGCCATTTCACTCGTTGAGTAAATACGAGTAAAGGTGACGTTCGTTGTTTTCGTGGATAACGTTGTCTAAGCTGAATTTCTACGAAACGATTACTTTAGGTGCCGCCGTTTTCGAGCACGTCAGATGTGTGCACGAATAATGGCGTGCTATTTAAAATATGTTGCAGACGGTCGACAGCGCGCAGCCTCTTTTATGGAATGTAACATTGCATAGCCAAAAATTTATGTAATGGAACAGAAAAATTTTCTTTGAAGTAGTGGCGAGGGATATACTTCTTCCCTGGAAACTCATAATAAAATCAGGAATAAGGAAACATATATTTGACAACCGCTTGCATGATATGCGAAGCGGAATGTGTGAAAAACCCCAATAAAATCTTTGCCGGAGCGGAATGTGGGTAGTAGGAAAAATGGAACGATTCCGGGATACGTCCGTCGGGAACTCGTGAGCGTCCCTCCCGCGAGTTTTTTTTTTTCGTCTTTGCATTCATGCCCTCGGCAAATGTGCAAGCGCCCTCCTCCTCCTCCGTTTGATCCCACTTTGTGTGCGTCACCACAACGGCCCCGCCACCCCCATAAGATTTTTTGGATTTTTGGGAACCGTATTTAATTTAATTATTTATTTATTTAATTACCGGGCTGGATGAGCTAAAAAAAAACAGCCGTAGACTTTATCATATTGTACATTTAAAAAAAAAACAAAATTCAATTGCGTATTGAGATAAGTTTATGTACAGAGTAAATAGTACGGACAAAATTGCCAAATCGGGAAACAAAATTATCCTCGAAGTAATTAATCCTTGACATCACAGACCTTTTTTTAAATCATAGCTTTATAGTATTTGGGCTAATTTATAATATCTCACGCCATAGTGTCATTTTAATTATGGAAACATGATCAACGTTCGTAAGTCATATGTTTTCGCCTTCGAAACAAATAACAGTTGAAACAATTGACGATCGCAAAACAAAAATGCGTCTTCCGTGTGCTTTTAGTGTTAGAGAAGGGGGAATTTTGAAAAAAATATAAACATCACGAAGCGCTGGGCTTTCTTACGTAACTCATATGTTTTCGCCTTCGAAACAAATAACAATTGAAACAATTGACGATCGCAAAACAAAAACGCGTATTCCATGTGGCATAGTGTTTGAGGAGGGCGGAGAAGTTCATCACGAAGCGATGCGCCTTCGCACGTCACATGTTACCCCGTTAGAAACAAATGCCATTTGAAACAATTGACGAGCACGAAACGGAAATGCGTTTTCCATTATGGTTAGGAGGGCGAAGGAAGTTTGGAACAAAACAACATCACGAAGCGATGAGACTCCGCACGTCACGAAACAGAGCGAAGAGAGAAAATAAGGCATTCAGATGTTTCACCATCAGTGTCCTTACTGTCCGCATATTATGTCGTGGGAGTAAATGATACTATACGAAACTGATCCTTTTACGCTTTTCTAAGCAGAGAAGGAGGGTTTGAAGATTACATAAGCGTATGTATGACCTAATTTTAAAAATTTAAAAAAGGGTTATTTTTTCAGAGCGGAAAATAATAGTATCCACATGATGGTCAGTCTATGTAGCGTACCTATTAGGAGGAAGGAGTAAGCGGTTTGGGTAGATTATAGGGAGGGGAGAGGTTTTCATGATGGAGATGGCGGAAAATAATTGAATGCCCAAAATAATTGAACG
>WURS02014749.1:0-12205 GCA_011762765.2 Rhinocypha anisoptera | reverse complement strand
GTGTTGAGCGCTGACTAAGGTAGTGTCGGATAGAGGTTAAGCCTTCACTGTGGGGGATAGAAGTGTAGAGGGAGGTGCCCTCATCCTCGGGCGCCGCTCCATCGACGCCGGCTTCACTCTTAAACCCATAGCGTCATAAAGTGTCCAGGTAGAAGGAGCTCCTTAAAAGGCTGTCCCGATGGCGACTCGTCCCTTGACGATGGGCGATATGATCGCCTGCGCCGGCGAAGGTCCTCCCGGTAAGGACGCTACCACCGCTACAACCGAATGTGATAATGTCTTAGAACACAATGATAACGTGTAACAGGTGACAAAAAAAGACTTTTCAGTCATCACCCAGAGTAGTCTTGATTGATTTAAGCGTTAAATTGTGGAAACTTTATATTGGAGAGGGAAAGACTTCGTTTTTCAACATAAATTTTTTTAAACTTTTTATACGGAAAAACAAGGTCTCTCTCCAATATCCAGTGTAGTTTTAAAGTTAAGAAAACAACATTATCTTTCTCCGATATCCAACTATTCTCCTGTTTCATCATTATTATGTTCTTATAAATTCTATTGCAAGTATAATTTGCCTACATACTTCTACGTATTACCCTGCGAGCCACCACAAGGGCGTGTGGCGGGGGGTGAGCCACCCAGAATACATGTATTCCCTCAGGCAAATATCAGAAATTATTCACACAGAAGTAAACTACTTGCATGCAAAACATAGTCACATCATGCGGGGGCAATGTAAAACTACCTTTATTAAATCTACATTCAAAATAGTTGTGACATACTGAGGTATTATTACTAGGTGGGATTAGAAGTAAGGTTATCGGTCCTTTTATTTCTTTTGTATATAAAAGAAATTACTATTGTACTCACCAATATAACCTGCCTCCTCGCTGATGACACAGTAGTATGCAGGGAAATTTTCTGCCAGGATGACAGGGAATCAATGTCAAACGATCTAAATGCGATTAAAAGGTGGTGTGAGTCATGGCAATTGAAACTAAATTTGAAAAAAATGTGTGGCGATGAACTTTTGGAGGAAGAGTATTTTACCCGATATTAATTACCATATAAAATAATCCATTATAACAAACGTAGACTCGGTTAAATATTTAGGCGTTACGATAACTAAAGACCTTTCGTAGGGAAAGCATATTAGGGAAATTTGCGCAAGTGCCAATACGTAAAAAGTTGGGATTCATAAAAATAATATGTACTTGGGAAATGTAATGAAAAGGTAAAAGAGCGCAGTTATTTCCCTGGGTATGCTTTGAGTGTATGGGATCCCCATGAGGCAGAGGATATTCTTGGAATTAGATCAAATGCAAAGTGGAGCAGCTAGATTTTCGAAATGTTGTTATGATCAACGTAGCAGCGTAACAAAGTTATTGGAGCAGTTAGGTTCGGAGTCTCTCTTGTTGATCGTAGGCTAAAATATAGGTTAAATTATTGTGTAAAATTGAGGCAGATTAGATAAATTAGATTGTGTGAATGAGAGGCAGCTTATCTTTCTATTCTTCTGTTCACCATCGCATTTCTCTTAATGGAAATGGTGTCACATCTTGTCGCTGTTATCAGTGAACATGAATCATAGAGTTGTATTATTGATATTTCTCTCTTCGTACGCCATCAATTGGGTTCTCCCACATTCTTGGTGCTCCTCTTTAGCTCTTTCTTCTCAACTTTCTACCCACAGAATTTCTGGATTTTGCTTAGTGTTATTATTATTATTTTAAAAACAAATGCAAGTAGACTACAAGTCCGGTTGCATGTTACATTACACATTCAAGTATCAGTTACATTATCAAACACATTGTTAATTAAATAAATAAATAAAATGTCAATCACATTATCACACATCATACGATATCATACAAACACATGTCTAAAATTGTAACATTTTAAGAAACTCAATCAATGCAGATATTCCTTTAATTTATACATTATTACTATTGTTATTCTCACAAAAGTTACAGTTACTAAAGGTTACAGGTTACAGTTACAGGTAATAAAAACAAAAAAAAATAAAAATCACTGCAGTTAGGAAAAAGGTATTTAAATTTTTGTGCTTCTCTTCTTAAAAATATTTGCATTAGTCCTGAAATATATTTACGTAATCATGAAGGGGCGTGACTGTTATGGTGAAGTGTAACAATTTTACGACGAAATTTGTTTCAATTGACTTAATTTTGCGCCTCAACTTTTTTACTCTAAACACGTCAGAGGAAAAATACTTGAATTAGCGAATGGCATGTTATATCTATTTAAAACTTGATTAGAACGTGATACTTTTCCATAGATTTATTTAAAGACGTATCAAAAAGTACCTAGTGTAAAAAAGTGTCTAGTTCTAAACATTTCCAAATGGATAATCCGATACTTCCGCGAAGTCACGCCTGACTCTGCTAAATAACACCTGAAAATGAAAATTACTGAAAAATATTGTTCATTTAGAACTAACTTTGTAGCAAACTCTTGTAGTTGATTGAAGAGGATTGACCCTGTGGAAGTCTTTCGAAAAATAAGACTTTAGTTTTGGCTTATAACTTTTAGTTAGTTATAGGTTATGACGTTGTGAAACTAGTCGTATTATTAAATATTTAAGTGGAAAGCAAAGTTTTATAATTCTTTCCAAGCAAATTTTTGACCCACTGGCGTCTCTTACATCGGCTTAGTGAAAATTAATTTTACATCAACCTTTGTCAAATTATTAACAGTCTTCCGATTGCCCAAAGAAATGGATGTTACAGGAAATCAGAAGAAATACCTCTTATAACGTTTACAAAATAATAATTAAGAAATTATAATTTTACTGCAGTTTAATTCCGTTACGATTTTAATTCCAACGCTCTGTCGGCGCAAATTAGGCGCAATAAATCCGCGTTTTGGCTCCGATTAATAACTGTAGATGAAACCTGGATACACCATTATACGCCCGAAACAAAAATACAGACCAAACAGTGGACTGCACAGGGGGAACCGGTTCCAAAAAAAGCAAAAACTGTTTTTTCGGCTGGGAAAGTGTTGGCGACTGTTTTTTGGGATAGTCATGGAGTTATTTTAATCGATTATCTTCAAAAAGGAAAAACCATTACAGGAGCATACAACGCATCATTACTTGAACAGCTGAAGGCAGAACTTGCGGAAAAACGGCTACATTTGCAAAAAAAGAAAATCCTGTTTCACCAAGACAGCGCACCGTCTCACACCTAAGCGGTTGCCATGGCGAAAATCCACGAATTACGGTTTGTACTGCTAGACCATCTGCCTGACTCACCAGATCTAGCCCCAAGTGACTTCTTTTTGTTGCCTCATCTAAAAATTGCACTCGGAGGACAGAGATTTTCGTCAAATGAAGAGGCAATAACTTTCATGAACAATTATTTTGCAGAGAAAAACGCAGAGTACTTTTTGGACAGGTTACAGAGATGGGAGTATTGCTGAGAGAAGTGTGTAGAGTTACAAGGAGACTATGTTGAAAAATTAAAATAAATTCAGAAAAAATGTCTTGTATCTTTGTTGGGTCAAAAACTTTTCAGCCCACCCTCGTATATATACATGCTTCCATGCTGGCTTCTTTCTTCAAGTCTTGTTTTGTTACTTCTTTCATTTTTTCTGTTGCATATTAAATACTTAAGAAGAGCGACAAGATAACATGCATGCCGTTGGAAATTTGATTATAAAATGAATTTTCACCCAAAGGCTTAATAATGATATGTTCTTTTTATGACTTGGTAATACATATTCCAGTGTGCTGAGGCAGCGGAGGAAAGTGGTCGAGCCTTGATCCCAATATATGTTTCCCTCGCACAGACGTACAAGGATGACTGCCAATACGATTTGGCTCTCGAGTACTCCAAGAAGGAGCTCGAGATCAGTGAGGATATGCCACGAGAGGTAAAAAAAAATCTCCAAAGTGTCCTGACTGAACATGACACGCTCCTCCTTGTTAAGAGTTGTCAAGTTAAAGAGCATGCCACATCATCGTTTAAGAAGTATTGTTTGTAGATGGTCTTTCTTCATTAACCTCCTGAGACCTTGTCTCTATCACATTTAAATGTTGAGATGAATATGAATAAGGTGAGTTATTCTAGAGGTTTATCAAGCAGCAGTAAACTGACAGAATGTACAAGAGTCGCAGGTGCAAGGAAAAGAGCTTTGAGTCCTCGGGAGGAATTTATCTTTAGGCCAACCCTTGGCGACCCCTTCTTCATCCATTAAATTTATCTCATCTGCCTCCAGCTCCTTTTTAATAATAATAATTTATTTGTCTAAAGATTTGAATTTACATCAAATGTGAGACACGTCAATTTCACCATATTTCACCAGTCATTAAGAAATTCGTCAACTGAATGATACAGTTTCTCTTTAAAAAAATTCTGGAGTGTTCTTTTGAAAGCTAGCTAGCTTTTTACAGATTTCACAAATTTCAAATTTTAATTGCCCAAAAATCAATATAATATAGAACACGTCACTATATGATGTGCATTCAAGTTATAAGGCCTCAGATTTTTTCCTAACTAATTATTATGGTCTATAGTTTCATTTGATTTACACTTTCATCTTTGCTATATGGATTTCAAAATTTTCTGTTATCACCACCACATGTTACACATTAG
Source organism: Rhinocypha anisoptera (assembly GCA_011762765.2). Taxonomy (NCBI): domain Eukaryota; kingdom Metazoa; phylum Arthropoda; class Insecta; order Odonata; family Chlorocyphidae; genus Rhinocypha; species Rhinocypha anisoptera. The sequence goes on along the minus strand of WURS02014749.1, from coordinate 7,589 downwards.
ACTAATATAATGAGAAAATTCAATTTAGCCATAGTAAATCATGTGAGTACCATATTTCCTGGCCTATAAGATGCACCTTGATTTTTCAGGTTAGAATTTACGAAAAAAGACTTGAATACTTAGATTGTACAGAAAAGAATCAAAGTATTTTAATGATAACATTTTACACAAATATTAAAACTGTATTCCTTACAACTTGCTCAAAAAAGAGTTATTATTAAAATTTGTAATAAATTGAACTACATATTTTCAATGCCTGATACGGTAAAAAAATACTTAATGGTATGCATTTATCCCAGCGAATCAGCTTGCTTATTATAGGACGAAGTTATGCCCGTATACCATCGGCACATAAGACGCCGACTGATTTTAGAGCACATTTTGGAGTAAAAAAAGTGCATCTTATAGGGTGGGAAATACAGTAAATAATAATAATAATAATGCTTTATTTGTCCTAAATGACCATAGGAGTAGAAACATGGTTTAAGGCACATCAATACATAATTGGTTTCATTTACAATATATACGAAAAGAGAAACACAAATATATCCACAATTGCAGTGGAAGTACAGGCATATACAGACAAATAGAGAGTAGAAAATAATGAACATACAATTATAATTTGTCATTTAGATATTCATTTACAGAATAGTACATTTTATTATGTAAGAATTTTTTCAACTTTGATTTTAAGCTCTTGACACAGTTGATCCTCCTGATATTTGCGGGTAATTTGTTGTATAATCTCCAACCCATTTAGTGGGGGTCCTAGTTTGATTGCTTTTTGTGCGTATGGATCTGTAGTGTAAAAGATTTTTTGTATTAGCTGAGCGATCATGAAAATTGGAATTAACAGAGAAGTCCTGTAAGTGAGCCTTGATATATAGCAGTGTCAACAGAATGTAAATACATGCTAGGGGGAGTAGTTGCAGGTCAGTGAAGATTGGTCTGGAAGGTGAATTAAATTGTTTACCAGAGATGATTCGCACTGCTCTTTTCTGCATTTTAAATATTTCAATGGAGAGACGTGAAGACCCCCAAAGAATTTGCTATACAGAATGTGTGAATAGAATTCACCAAACTATGAATTCAGGAGAATTTCTCTGCTTGTTTTATGTTGTTTAATAATTGGTGGCCCCTCTTTTATTTAAGACCTATTGTAGTTTCTGCAGTTACTCAAGTAGGATAGTTAGTGGTTGACCGTAGAATTCCATTCTTAGGTATTAAATCTGGAACACCCCCTGTTTGGTGAACTATTAGTGAACTTTGACATTTCTTCAGTGGCTGCTTTACTTTTGTTACAGGCTTGCAAGACAATGTTGAACATCTGTGAACTTCTGGAGTTGAAAAATGCACCATATGTTGAGGTGGCAGGGTCATATCTCAGGGCAAAAGAATTTGCTGAGAAGGCACAGGATTGGAAACTCATGGTGACCACATTGCGTTGTCTGCAGTCATACCAGAAGAATTCAGGCCTTGGGGAACTTGCAGGTGAGCTGGAGTCCTCCCTTATACTTTTACCTTTATACTATTTGCCTAGAAGATGACTTTCACTCATTATGTACGGCAGCTCAAAGGTATGCAAAAGTGGATTGTATATTAAATGAACAAATGCAAGGTCATTGGCAAAGGTTATTCAGGTGCTCCACTGGGTCACACTCACTGCATTGTTGCCCATGAGCTTGGGCAGCAATGCGGAGAGTGTGGACCTGGTTGAGCACCCGAATAACCTTCACCATACCATACACACCAGGAAAGTATCCATTCCTTCTTCACACAAATACAAGGTCAACTTGGCAATTGAAAATTGGGTTGACTAAAGGTTCGACATTATTATTGTTAAATTTATATTTATTTATTTTTGCCTTATGGAAGGGAGATTAATTAATCAGATTTTCATGATTGATAAAAAGAAGCTGGTAAAGGAACAAGTATTACAGATTCAGGCTTGATATAGTGGAAGGAAGACATATTAAAAGAAGATGGATGACTTTTCCACAGAAAAATATTTATTACAGTGTGCATTTCGACTCACTGAGCCATCATCAGGTTCAAGAGCTTTGTCCCAGTTTGGCCTTGAACCTGATGATGGCTCAGTGAGTCGAAACGTGCATCGTAATAAATATTTTTTTGTGGAAAAGTGCTTCATCTTCTTCTACTTCTAAGCATAATCTGCAAACCGCCGCAAGGGCATGTGGTAGAGGATGAGCGACCAAACTTTCACATTCACTCCCAAATGCAAGTGTTAAGAGACAAATTGCACTCAGAATGAAGCAACCCGCATGCAAAACAGAATAACAGAACATCATCCACAACATGCGGGACAATGTTAGACTTCTCACTACAAACATGCATGAAAACAACAACAAATTCCGTCATAATATATAAGGTCCAAAAGTGAGCTCTTCTCCTTCTAAATCATCAACATACTTTCACGCATGACTAACTCCTTTACCTGTGGGGACAATGAAGTGGTTTCGCGACCCTAATGGGGTGGAGGGGGGGAGGAGGTAATGAGTAAGGGACCTCCCTCGCGGGAGGGATTTGCCAATAGTTTCTCGACGTGTTTCTTGATTCTATAGTTTTGTACTTATTTAGATTTTTTTCATATGCTTCTAACTGGGCTAAGATTAATGCCAATGAAATCCATCGTGGTGGAAAACTTTTTCTCATTTTAAGTCCCTTTATTGAATTTGAGCAGTCCTCTCACTATAGAGGGAGCTTCCAATAACCCATATGGTACCGATTCTGGGACACAGTTTTTGGGAAAGGATATAGTATTTTCACACTACACTGGATTTCAAAATTTTTTTATTTCAAACGAAATTCTATTCAATTTTTCGGAAGGCATCGACTCACAAATTCTACGGCATTTAAGAGACACGCACTCCCCTGAATTCATACAGTTGGATATTCATGTATTTTATCCGTTATTAATTAATTTACGCGTCCATCACTTATGCAACCGTGTCGGTACCGTACTGACTGGTACGGCGGGAGTATATAGTAATAAAAGGGAAATAGAAGCAAGCATTACTTAGTCCACAGCTTCAAAAATGATATGTGTATACCTCTAACTCATTTCTTTTAAATACCTATTCGTGAATGAGTATACAATGTAACCTTGAATGCGCTCAGCGTTCCCGGAACCCGTCCTCAACGCTCCTTCCGAATTCGGAACGGTGTGTGAATAGCCAGTTACTGTAAAAGCATGAAGTAAGGGATTAGAATCGGTGACATATCCAAAATTAATAGAAAAAAATATGTATGCAAGAATAAAAATGAGTACAAATATGGCTTAACATACGTATTTTCACCTACTAAACCGACTTCCACTTTCATTGACATGCTCGTTCATACATTCACTTGTGAAGGGACTCATACCTACGACAGTTGAGCCTTCGTAAATGGGTTTGAGGATATTATTTTTGAATGAGTCTGTCTGTGCCGTACAAATATCTCATAGTCGTAGTAGGATATCCTTTAAAACAGTAACAGCAGGAAAAATAATTACTATTAGCGCTGATATGATAATAATTTGTTTCTGTAACCCATGAAAGTGAGATGAGTTGATTGTGGAAATCACTTTTTTTTTTATTTGGAGCTTAATCCGCAAAGGATAAATGTTATCCGGCGTAAATGTGATTTATTTCAGGTACCACTTAATTAAGTATGTTATTTATGGTTTAAATTAATTTATATCGATGAAAGCTATTGAAAACCATGGTAATTATGCAGTCATAAAGTGTTTTCCTTCGAAAAGTCAGAAATAAAATTACCTGTAGCAACAGACCCATGACAATATGTTCTCAAATTCCAATTCTTCTGCCATTACCGCTCAGCCAGTAGAATGCGAGTGTTCCATCAGATCTGGAATTAGTCCATTGTTTGTGTCAATTATTCAAAGGGTCGGTAAACTCTTAGCAACCGTATATTCAAGTAAATATAAAATAAGAAAGTTTCAACAGTAGTTGACATTAAACTTCTGTGTTAATATTTCGATTAGTAGGCATGTTTTCCTTCGGTGCTAGTGTTTGGCGGTTAATTGAAAATCATAAGTATTCAAATTGAAAGTTCTCATCCCGCTCGTTAACAGATAAAAAAAGAGCTCTCTTCACCTTCCGTTTTTCTCCTCACTCGTTAATTAGTGACGAATAAATGAATTTATGTTTGCCTACAACGAACAAATAGGTTTTTCACACGTGAAATGAGTTACTGTCGGTGTTTTTTCATCTACACGCTTCCGTCTCTACTGCCTTGGGGAATTTAGAAGTGTTAACTTTGCTATCTCCACATATAGTTACATTACACTTTACATTACTCCACACAGTTTCGTTACATAGTATCATTATCAAGGTGATCAGCATGATAATGTTACTATGCAACGAAACCATGGTTGGAACAAACAAATCTTCATGTGGAAATAGCAAAGTTAATTCTTCTAAATTCTCTACGATGAATGACTTCCGCAAAGTTAACGCCCGCAACTGTATCTTTTCGCCAACCGGGTTAGCCTGGTGTGTAGCGTGCTCGCTGACTAACCCAAAGGTCGCGGGTTCAAATCCCGCCCAGGGCATGGATGTTGTGTTTGTGAAGATGGGTTTTTTCAATGGGTTGAAGAGGTGCGAAATGACCATAGCCGTCGAAGCACACTATTAAACAAAAATACTACTACTGTATCCTTTCGGTGAAGGCTATTCGGACTTTCCACCGGGTAACACGCATTTAAGGGTGGGACTTACTAAGAAATAAGAGTACCGTTAATTAGCAAGAAACTAGCAAGAAAAAGCTGAATACGTAAAGAAGAATCAGGCGTGATTTTTTGGAATAATGAGATATTCATTTTGAAAAAAGGAAACAACTTTCCACGGAATAAAATATTTATTTGATTCTAATCTCGGTGTACTAAACATGACTTGGTTTCTGAAGATGGTGTAGTACACCGAAACTCAAGAAAAATAAATATTTTATTCCGTGGATAATTGTTTCCTTTTTTCAAAATGAAGAAAACTGAACATTTTAAGTACAATAGGTTAAACAAAAAATAAAACATGGCTACTCAAATAAATATTAAGAATTAAAAAAATGTACCTAGTATTTCTTTTTTCAAGTTCGAAAATGTGAAGTCATAAACATGTAGACATTTCAGTGGATTATTATTTTTATTGTCTCCTTATAAGATAATTACAGAATTTCTCCTTTTTTCTCAATACAAAATGTAAAGTAGTTACGTTAGGCTGGGACACAATTGACGGTAGACGTTAACGTGAAGCGCGGAAATGCAGCTATGCGCAAAGTATGGGTAAAGGTCACAACCACCGCGCACGCCTACGCGTGCACGTGAGGAGGCGGCCAACACTCACCTCTACGTACACGTATCACGTACACTGAGTTTGCCAAGCGACACGGGAGCCACCTATCCTCTTCTACGTCTGTTTCAATCCCTCTCTGCGCATGCGCGTCAACTACATTCAAAACGGCTATTGAGTCCGCCAGGCGTATGCTCCCGTATTACGCCGTCACGTTGACATCTCCCGTTAATTATCCCTCAACCTTAATAGAAAATATACTTGCCGGTGATGGAAGTCAGTGGAGATGAAGGATCCAGTTGTGTGAAGAAGGATGCTTTCCCGCGGAAATTGCGTCGTTGAAAGCTATTCGGGTTTTCCATCGGGTGACACTCTGCATTTCTGTCGACGTTTCGATCGTCGAGTCGTCCATCATCTTCATAGTTTGACGGTGACTGTTTATCCCTGTAGAACCATGTCTTCTTTTTCTTGTTGCACTTAAAATATTCAGTTTTCTTTGTAGTTTTTTTGCTAATCAACGGTTGTCTTATTTCTTAAGAATTCCCATCCTTAAATGCGCAGTTTTAGATCATGACATGTATATTTGATATCATCCCTTAATGGCGATTTTTTCTGATAATAATCGTGCCAGTGTTATTACCGTAATTTCAAAATGTGATTTTATTCATAAGATATAGTGCCTGATGTAAATTGAAAGTAAAGTGCAAGATGTCGGCAGTCCGCCCTAGTTGTCATAATAATGCTCTTGTGAATCTATTTTTTCTCATTGCAATTAACAATTCAGTGATTCTTATGCCTGGTTTTGTTTCGGCTTTGAGTGGGGTGTGGGGAGGGACGAGCGACCGAATGTGACTTGGGGGGGGGAGATCCCTCTGCAGTCACTGCCTGCTGCTCTGCGCCGCGGTATTCGATTGCTCCCTCCCTCGCCTAACGAGAGTCTTGCAAGGTCCTCTCGGGGTCACATGTTGACCGAGTTGTCATGAAACTTTAAAAAATTTTCGTTTCCTCCAGTACCGAAACCTCAAAGGGTTTCCGAGTTCGTCCTGCTAGCAAACCCGCCAAGAATACTATTTCGCAAATCCACTATCTCCGTGGTTTATCCTTACGATGGCGAATAGTTTCATTTTTTTCTGTGATTTGATGCGGGATTTTCTATATCTGCGCGTGAGAACGGAGTCGGCGCTTCTGTTTGCGCACGCCCACAACCCCGAGTTGAGCTAGCGAGGCCGCATTAGCGAGACCTTGTTGCTCCGAAGGGCGAATTCATTGCCGTGCGGGCGAATGGAGCCGCTGCCATGTCAGTCCCGTCTTGAGTGGAACTGAGTGTGCGTCAGGATGGCCAACGTTTGAACTACCTTGACGAATTACACGAGGAGTTAATTAGGAAGGGGCTCGGGGGGAGAGGGAGAGCCCCGTCGCAACTGTGCTGGGCTCGGCTTTGATAAGAGGCTCTCCTGGCGGAGGCTGGGACGTGCGGGAGGGCCGCACCACGCGGGCGGCCGCCTCTCACCCCTTCCCGGTCGCCCCCACACACTATCCCCCCCCGTGCCTCTCAGCGGCGCGCGCGTCGCTTGGCCGCTTTCATGTGGGAATTCGCGCTTTGTTAAGTCATTAACGTGTTTTCACTGGAATAATATGCCCATGATCTCCTTGGCTAAAGTCAGTTAAGATACGAACCATGATTCTTTGATGCCATCTCCCTACTTGGAATTCTCCGGGTCAAATGCTGCCTGCCTCTGCAGTTTATAAAATTATTTTCAGTCGTCCCAAACATATGATTAAGAGCTCAACAAATTATCGTACATTTTACTCGATTTGCTCCCTCGGAAAAGGAAGAGCTAAGTGGACTTCTCCTCTTAAGTGGTATCACTCGCGACACTTATTACGGCGATTTGAATGATTAATGCCCCATCGACCCCCTCCCCGCCTACCCTCGAACGAAATTTCCCTTTGACGACATAAACCTTTCCTCCCGCCCCCTATTTCCCCTTTCCTCTTTCGAATGTAGTCGGTTCAACTAAGGGAAAGACATCTCGGAATCGGTGCAATTTGGATGGAAATAATAACTCATTTATTCCATCACGAGGATTATAATTATCGCTGCTACAGAATGGAGGGGAGGAGAACGCAAAATATTTCCTCAACAATGTTCCTACTCGACAAATAGATAGTTGTTTCCGGAGAAAGGCGACTTTTGATTGCTTTTATTTATTTATTTATTTCGTTCAAAGACAGCACAACGCCAATTATATTGAACATATAACAAAGGAAAAAACAAAA
>WURS02014738.1:0-12206 GCA_011762765.2 Rhinocypha anisoptera | reverse complement strand
GGGGGGGGGGGAAGAGTTATGGCTGGCCGGAAGGGGGAGGCGGGGGAGGAGGAAGGACGACGCCAGCGGGGCATGAAGCCTTCCCTCCCCGGAACGGTGGATCGCAAATTGCGCGTCGCCATACCTCTTGAGCGCTATCATCAAATCGGAAAAGAAAATCGCGAAGCGAATTATCTTCATCGATCGATTCAACAAGTCTGCGGTACGTTTATTGGTACCGAATGAGTGCGTTCCACGGATATATTTTATAAACGGCTACGCAAAGCCTGGTGTGTGTTTTTAAATGTTCGTGTATGTGAGTTTTCGGTGTTCCGTTTCGCAAGTACCTTAAGTTACGGTGGTTTACCACTCACCACAGAGAACATTTTCGATTGAAAGGTTGTCGTTACCCAGAGACAAAGGATGAGGCGGAACGCCGAAAGCTCAGCGGCATCTAACTACGAAACTCCGCGGCAACCTTCGTCAGAACCTTCTTTGTGATTTCACTTTTTAATCGATATTCCCATCGTCCAACTGCCCCTGAAATCATGTATTGTTTCCTTTCTGACTTCTCATATCGAAAAATAATTTCATATCGTAACTGAAATCCCGTCAGGGGAGTTTCACAGTCCCAACCAACTCTGCATCGTACACGTGCGAGCACCAATGACAACTGACCGAGAAATGGGAAAGGCATTTTGAGGGATCGGATAGAGACCTTGAATTAGTGGCTATTTAGTGAAAAAAAGTTTTTCAAGGTCTCTCCTCATTCTACTATTCATTTTTCCTTCGAATTTAATACACTAGTTTAGGTCCAATAATAAAAAGTAGGATTACGAATTCAAGACTGAACTTAACACGTGATCACAGAGGCCTCATCCTTAGAACTTGAAGCGACGTAGTGGCAGTAATATAAATTACTAGTTTAGTAGTTTGGGCGAATTAGAGTCCTCTCGATATCGGGATTGGGCGTTTGTCGACTGCAGACCAGACAGTGAAGGAGTAACGCAAAGGCACTTAACATTTAAATTACGACTGCCAACAAAAGGTTGAATAACACGCAGAGTTTTTAAGTTTGACCGTGAACTTCACCCTGTAAGGGAAAGGATGGCTACCCAATCTCCGATTACGTTTAGAGCATTACATAAAAACACCAAAATTATACATGTAAACCTTCAGAATTCTTTATTTAAAGAACGAACGCATAGTCCCAGTGAATACTCTGGGGACGCGGGTGAGAATTTAAGATTTAGCAATCGATCAAAATATTACAGAAGCCACAAACCCAGAATTTTAATCACTCAGTTTACCCTGCGACCTGAAACCAAAATGCCATCCGTTAGGCCCTTAAAATCTTCCAGCGAAAAGGATCGCGGAAAAACGTTTAGATAGGATTATAATAGTAGGGGCTTTATGATACTGAAATGTCTGCAGATAAAATGAAGTGGAAATAAAAATAAAATGGAGGAAGGCTTAGCAGTATTTCATAATTTATTAAATCACAAAAAGCCGACTTTTTTTTTGGCAAAAACCATGGTGAAATATTGATTCATTCCATTGATGCGTTAGAATCCCAATACGTTAAGCTCAACACGAAATCGGTTGGGCAGCAAAGAGGCTTAATGGATGAATAATGTTAATGCATGAATAATAAGGGGTGCTAAATTTTCCATTGTGAAAAACTGCGGGTACTTCAAAGATAAAAAAAGCTTCAAGCATCCTCTTCTATTTCTATGAATAATATGCACCGATGTATTTTTAAAAAGGTAAACTCATTGAGTTTCACCGAAACTTATGAAGCGCAGAAACCTCACGGTAGAAAATTAACCACAACACAGTTCTCCAGCGGGACGGATAATTAGTGCTTTCGTTCCAAAACCCCTCCCTCTCGGATCTAATTGTCTTTCTCCAAAACTTCATGCTTTCTTAATTTCGAGACATCCAATATCTTCTCCACCTTGTTTAACGATCCCGTTCATTTGGCCCAAAGAAGAACGAAACGAAGGACTTTTCCGGGCTTACAACAACCCATACTTAGTCGTGGATTTAGATATTTTAAAAGGTTGGCAGTCTAGTGGGTAGAGATAGCTCAGAACTGACCAGAGGGTGCAGAGGTCATCGGGCCTTTGGACAGCCTCTCTAAAAAAAATTCAAACTTATCAGAACTTCGTGGTGAACTTGGGCTCCTCTAAAATGAATGCGTGAAATTCCAAGGTCAAGGCCTTAGTCCGGGTAATCTCTATTCTTGCCTCTCGATCTTTCTATTGATTGGCGTACATGAAATTTGATACACGAAAAATCAAGCGTAAATTCCGTAGGAAAAATATTAAGTGCTTCCGCACTTCGGAAATAAATTCCTATTTACAAAATCGAAAAAATTTCCTGGGTACAAAAAAAATGTTTTGGCTAAAACGGAACTCAAGGATTCAGTTTACGGCACGAAGCAAAATAATATCTTATATCACGCATGCAAGAATGTTCAATTGAAATCACATGATTTTAAACATGTTCATTGAGCGAATATCGGGCGATCGAGAGTCCAGAGTCTTTGTTGCGTGAATGATTTGAGCCGTGAGATAAAAATAAGTAACCCAAGAGGCAACGGTAAGACAACTAACTTCACCAATTTCAAACACCAATTCCTAAATGTTACCCCATGATATATATAGAGAGGGAGGGGTTAGGTACGAACATTAACTCGATCGAAAAAACGGCATGCCCATCCTAAAAGTAAATATGCGATTCGCAGAGAAATATTTTTCTATCGACTTCGGATGCGGGAGAATAGGCCACTGGGGAAAAGGTTGGCAACTCGTAGAAACAAAGAGAAGCCTTGCTTCTATTTTGGGGCCGGTGTGAATACTTCAAGTCTCACCAGAGGCGAGGAGGCAGTTCCATTAAATTTTCTTAAGGTCAATCCGGACGACGAACAAAAGACTTTTCCCGCGCTACAACAATTCTTTTTATATATCAACGCAGTGACCGACATTATTGAAATCGAAATGAAAGTTACCGAGAACATATACCTCCCTAACAGCTTATTCATGCATACCCTTGCACTGTAGGTCTCACCTCGGTAAAGGGAAAGCAATACGCCATTATAATATCAGAAATATCACATTAAAATATGTAGTTCAAAATTACATGTGGGAGAGGAACAGATGTATCTGGTCCCTTTTCAGAAGGGCTACTTGAAACAGCAATCGCTACATGAATGTTCGCTTGTTAAGCGTTTCGCTGTGGATTTGCCGTAACTTCTGATTACGTTTAAAACATTGGCCGGATGAAGTTATGTTCCATGGGGAGATAGAACTCAAGGCATAAGGGTTCGACTGTTGGAGAGGATATTACTCACAGAGATAACTAATTACAGAGGGGAAGTCGCACTAATCCCGAAAGGACAGCTTAACGCTGCGGTCACAACGGTGCCCGCAGCCTCTGATAAAGGCTATAACATTTAGCATGATATAACTTGGCCACTCTAGGATAATTTTGCGATATCAAGTTACCTCGGATTTGGTTCTTAATCTGATTGGCTGAACAAATTCCAAATCCAAATGGCATACAATTTCGAATTCCTATAGTATGTAACGCGTTCCTTCAAAGGCATACATGAGCCGAGGAGGATACTGCGTAGAATGACGGCGTAAAACAAAAAAGAATTGCAAGTAATATTTATAGAAGAGACTGACATAAGAGCCTATTGCTTGCCTAGTGTTTCTTTGTGTTTTTGCTTGTTGTTTTCCTTTACGGGGAATGCATTCTCGCCTTTGAAGATAACCACGTGAATAAAGGCGAATTTTAGGAAACGCAAAGAGAGTGACTTTGAAGCACCATTGAAAGTTTCCCGAAAAACAGAAGGTCAAAGCTAAACATAAAAATAGGAGATCATAAATTAGTTGGCATAATACTTCCGTTAACTGAGATAATTTCATTATTCTTTATTCGCATTCTCAGCTGGCATAGGGATACGGCACAATCTGTTCACCATGGAGTGAAGAGCAGCTATTTTCTGGGCGGAATGGTGTCTGGAACCAGGTGGAATGATGCAGTCTGCGTAACACTGTTTTCTAAAGATGCCAAATTCGAATCTCTGGCTGGAAAATTTAATAGTCAAGTAGAGGAAATTCATAGTGTCTGATCTTTCAGTTTCCATGGTGAATTTTATTATTATCTATGGAATTTAACAAGGTGAGGAAGTTGTCTAGAGGTGCCAGACCACACACAAAACACATCGTCCACGTATCTATACCAGTGAGAAGCGAGTTTCGTAAGGGGGTGCTTAGAGGAGAATAAAACATTTTCGAAGTTGTCCATGTGAATGCCTGCTAGAATGGGCGAAAGAGGGGAGCCCATAGCGAGGCCATTTACCTGCTGGTAGTGCTTACCGTCAAAGAGAAAACTATTTTGGTGAACGCATGTTTTAAGAGCGGAACACATTACACTAATCACTGGATACGGGGCGCCAGCTTTCATAATGTGATCTCAGCTAAGTTGATGTCGTCTGTTTTAGGGACACTGGGAAACAAATTGACCACATCGAATGACATAATTAGGCACTTTTTAGGTATCACATTATTTGAGAGGGTGTTCACAAACTCGTACGAATTTTTAAAACCGTATTTAGGAGAAAATTTGGAATAATATAGAATAATATGGAATAAGAAGTTTAATTTGTGCGACAATAGGTGGTTGTGGGTGGAGACACTGGATACAATGGGCCTGATATGGATGTTGTTTTTATGAATTTTTGGTAGGCCGTAAAATCTAGATGATTTGAGATTCATTTGAAGGAGCCTAGGCACTTCACTCGAGATTAATAACGTGGTGCACGAGGAGATGGTCTTGTTACACCCCTTTTGGTGTTCCTTAGTAGGGTCTTTGGGCAAGATTACTATATTTCTGGACTTGAGAAAGTCTTCACACTTCTCGACGCACGTGCCCCTTTCCACAACAACCACAGCGTTGCCCTCATCCGCTTTGGAGGCTATGAGGTTTATTCTTGGAGAGGGACGTTTTTAGGGTCGAAATTATTTGTTACTCATGTCTGCAGTCCTCCGATCGTGGATCAGTGACTTCTGTTAATATTTCGGTGGAAATACGCTGTTTAACCCCGGAGGTGTCATTTCGAAGGGCCAAATTGCAGTCCACTGCAAGGTCCTTCAACTGTTTGATAGAGAGGCGGGGTATTTAGGGCGCACCTGAGTCCTTTTCCCAGCATCTTCATTTCCTCAGGTTGGAAGTTATGCTGAGAAAGGCTTATTATATATTAAATGTTATTTTACTCTGTTTCCGCATGATTTGTATATTTATTGTGAAACGATTAGTATTCATAAGTCTAACATTGCCCCGCACGTTGAGGATGGTGTTCTGCTATTTTATTTTGCATGCGGGTTGCTTCATTCCGAGTGCAATGTGTTTCTTAGCATTTGCATTTGGGAGTGAATGCGAGTGTTTGGTGGTGGTTCACCCCCTGCCACACGCCCTTGCGGCGGCTTGCAGGGCAATGCTTAGAAGTAGAAGGTTGACCACACTGTGGTTGAGTGTGTGTGTTTCCATGATATCCCTGGAGTCTCGATCCATGGTCTGCGCCTTAGCCTGCTCTTCACAGAAAACAACAGAATTCCGAGCTACAACAGGGGAACCCACTAACATGTCCACAAGATCAATTTGAATTGATATGGAAATACAGTTTAAAGATTTAAACACTTTATTATCATAAAGTCACCAAAAGTTCAAGTACGTTGAACGCTAGGTGTTAACATTGGAAATCTATGGCAATCCCCAAAATACACCCATAACTCAGTATCATTCAAAAGGTGACTGTAAATAACTTCATCCACAAGACAGAAGCTGAGATACTGTATAGGGCGAAAAGTTTCTTTTTGGAAGAAAATATAAAATGCTATTGCTTAAATTATAAAAAATTAAGAAAATATTAAATATGATTGCGTTGAGAACGCAATAATATACAATACGTATCTCATTTCAAATTTAAATTTCTGTGGAAAATGATTAGAATTATTTGCAAATTATGCACCTGGATTTCTACCGTGAGCAATAATTTCGATGAACTTCACTTAAACAAACGCCCCAACCATCCGTACGTATTAGCGGTGAACTCCAAGATCGCTGAAATGGTTGTGGCGAGACATGTAAAGCCTACGGTCACGGCAGTGGCGGAAGTGATAACCTGAGATAAAGCACAAATCGATTGATCATTCTCTCCAGCCAATCGAAATTTGTAATAGCACGCTCAGATCCACATTCCACATTAAAGATAAAATGTGCGTGGTTGTGATCCTACAATTGGGACCGTGGGTTGGACGCCTTGGTCATGAATATTTAAAGGATATCGCACACTCCTTCATGACTAGACGACGATCTCGTATTACGGACTCGGGAATGACATTCACATGGTATATGACGAAGCAAATGAACAGTTTGAAGAATGAGCATGCTAGAATTTCCCCGAGCCGACTATGCGCCAGTGAGAAACTACTTTCTCTCCGCCTTCTCAGGAAAAATAACCTCAGACATTCCGAAATATTTTCCTGTTGTACCCCATGCCTTCTTGGAAACACTTCAGCGAAGATAATAACAACATTTTGATTGATAAAGGACACTCTCAATGGGTTTTCTTGTTGATTGATCACCCGTTTCCCTAATTTATCCCATCAACTCACGATCTATGCTTATCCGCAGTGAACATGTGAATTGCCCGTCGAGTCAAGGGAATATAATGAGGAGGAAATGGCTTAAAGCATAACAGATGAAACCCCAACATGCAAAAGGTGAAAGAAATCCGCCGGGCAATATTCCGATGAACAAGCGATAAGAAAATGAATGGATGACCACAGATTTTTTTTTCTTCCTAAACATTTTCCCATTATCCTGGGGTCGCTTTGTTATGTTTTTTGGAACATATTTTTACGGTCGCATGCCCTTGCCGAAATCAAACATATATGAAATTTTTTAATAGACAAACACAATATCCACGCCTGGGCGGTAGTCGAAACTGGGAACTTTGAGTTGGCCGGCGAGCGCGCTACCCGATCGGCTAACCCGGCTGACCTATGGGGACAACAGATAAACGAATGTAAAATTTTACCACGAAATACGACTATTTTTGAGAACACGAACTGGCATAGCTTCAGACAATACTAAGAAATAGTGATGATGATGTTAATATGATCCTTTAAAGAACTCTTTGACTGAGAGCTTATTAGATTTGAAAACAGTGAGTAGCCTGTGAGAGAACTCCTTGAGTGTGGCCAGAATATTCCTTTTGTGTGGAAAATATAAGAATCACGCTATTCTTCTCTTGACGAGCTGCATGCATAGGTAGAAAACTATGCAGATCAGTTATTTATCGACAATTCGATGAAATGCGGAAGATTACTAAAATATCGATCACAGCTTAGAGTAAAGTAAATGCCATTTTTACATATTAGTCGCACTTTACAATTACAAGGAGCTTTTACATGACTTTCAAGTTATGTTAGGCCCAATTACAGACCATGGGAACGAGTGATTACTGGGACCAATCGACAAAATCAAGGGTTTAGTTTACGCTCATTACAAAGAACCTCAAAGGGAATTTATATACCCCATTCTCCTATAAACTCCTAAGACTTAAAAGAGGTGTATCGAATATTCAGAAACGGATGATAAAAATTTAATTGGCGAAGAAGAATCCTTATGGAATTCTGCTTTCGAGAATCAGGTACTTTTTACCATCATTTAAATTGTTGACACCAGTATATTGCAAAGCTTAAAATTCAATTTTCATGAAATCAATCTGCCTCGACTCCTTTCTAAAGTAAATTTTTATAAAATGTGCTCTTATTTTGTATCACAAAACTAAAGGTGTTTCGCTTGAGGACTCAATGACAAACAACTTCGATTCATCGACTAACGAGACTATTTTCGTGGTTTTATAAACCATTTGTAGCCAAATAAAGTGTTTCTCGGCAAAAAATAATAATTCAATAGAAAAAAATCAGCATTCTTCCACCAGTTTTCTTTCGCATTCCCTCCTAATTATATTCAGTTAGGCATTCCATGAAGCATTTATTTTAAGATCAGATAAGCGTCTAATATTCACAAACGGAAAAATTCTGTCCTGCAAACCAATTCTTAGATAACCCTTAATGGAGGAAAGTATTTTGGGTACCACAATGCCCCTACTGACTTGTGGAAAGATTCATAGTAACTGAGCAGTAACACACATACTAACATAACTGTGTCCAAATAAAATGAATAGCAGTTTTTACAATAAGCGGAGGAGTTAATTAATTTCCTTATAAAATAAAAAGTCTACTTGGGAATACCCTATATGAATTAGCTTACGAGCAAAGTAAACTGATGTTTTAAAACAAAATATAAGTTTTGGAGTTTAATCACAAAATATCGAATAAATAATCCTATCCTATACATATATACCTATAACATTCCACAGTGAAAACGATGATTTGGAAGCTTCAATTATTTCTGTACTCTTCAAGTGTATGCCAACTACACATACAAAATACCTAGTTAGTTCCTTATATATTCCAGTGGAGAGAATTAGGATAACAATCACTACCGTGCCTGGAGGAGGAAGTCTCCTTCAGGGAGAAATTCAATGAATTGCTATTTTTCGCCGTTTTTGTGATAACTCCGACAATTTTCAAGAAAAGGATAAATGACGTATTTATTCGATAAATAATCTCTCCGCTTCTATCATTAATGTTAGACCTACCGAAGTACGATTTAGAATAGTTATTAGAGATTAGATTATTACTCGTAATTAGAGATTTAGATTATTCGATCACCAGTCGAAACTAAAACCGCAGAGGAGGTAATAATTTTTAACACCGAGACTTAGGGTCTCCAGGTTTTCCACCCTAAACCTGTGAAATCCTGTTACTCTTTGTGTCTTTTCATTCAGTGAACACCTTTTTTCATGAATTGAGCAACTTACTCTCCGCTTATTTCCATCAATTTTTTAACCAGTCTTCACGAAAGTTGTCTCAAATCCCGCGGATATCCTACGCGGGCCCTTGCAAGCGAGGAACTATATCTATTATACCATTGTATTTCACAGCTGCAAAGATACCAGCAACATAGCCTCTTCCACACGCTATCTCACATACTAAGCATTTGTTTTGTCCGGAAAAAATATCCGATACGATGGAGGAGCAGAAATATTTAAGGCAGTCGACAACGATAATTTCAATAGTTGCAAGTGTGTAAGTGTCCCGCACAACAAAAGTTTTCTATTCCCATGTTTTTCCCCTAAGCCACTCACCCTAAATACTGTAGTCACATAGCTGACTTGGCCGCAGCAAGCTCCATTGAACGCTCTTGTGCCCACCATACCTACATGACCTCTAACCTTTTCCTAGAAGGTCTTAACGCCATTTAAAGTGATCACCCCGTTTAATAAAGGCGAATGAATTCTGTAGACGGCCTCATTATGGAGACGCCCTGACACTCTTTCCGTCCTTACATTTGTCTCTTTGACAACCCCTGATAAACAAATTGTGAAATCCCATCAACTTCAAGCATGGGAAATTGAAACCATTACAAGTTCAAGATCCCTTTAAAGATCCGAGCCGAAAGAGGATTATTTTCCGATTCCTTCGCTTACAAGACGCCCTTATACCAGAGTAGTTTGGTGAAATTCTTCTAGAACGACGCAGAAAGAAAGCAATTTTGGGAGATAAGACTTCTTGTCGTGAGGGAGTGGCTCTAAAGGTAATTTGGGGTACGAAAATAGGACGCATATTGGTGGAAAATCCTGTTATTTGAAGCAAATATTTTTCTATTCGATTAACTCAGAGGCAAGTGACGTCAGCCAAAGTGCATTAGGCGTAAGTCAGACAAAGTAACGGTAAAAGTACCTAGTAGTAGTGTGACGACCAACAAATGGAGTTCACGAGTGGTAATGAAGAAATAATATCTGCTTTTGAGAGTAATACGAGGGTGAGTCAAATGAAAACCGTAAATTTGTAATAAAAAATGAGATGTTGAAATGAGTGTGCAAAATGGCCTAGAATTGGTAGTATAGTGTAGATAGACAAACACTGTTACAGGATCAGGATAAATATGGCTGCCCCACTTTCGACTTACACTAGGGGAGAACAGCGTTCTGTTATTCGGTTTCTGCGTAGTGAAGGTGTGAAACCAATTGAAATTCATCGTAGATTGAAGATCCAGTATGGTGATGAATGTCTGTCACAGCAGAGAGTCTATGAATTGAGCAAGAAGTTCGCAAATGGTGTGTGACTGATGTGTAAGATTCTCCTAGTCCGGGTCAGGCAAATCTGGTGTGACTATCCAGAGAACAATGCAGATGTTGAAGAAATAATGAAGGAAAACCGCTAAGTGACATTAAATGAAATCACTGCTTGTTTAAACATTAGCCATGGTTCAGAACATCACACATTGCAAGGGAATAGCTTTTTGCCACAATGTAACAATAAATAATATTCAATAAATATTTAAGGTTTTCATTTGACTCGCCCTCGAATTTGCAGGTAGCTACCACGAAAACTCATACCTATAAAATAGAGAGATAATGCTGAGTCGATAGATATACTATGCCTACTAAGTAAACTGAGGAAACTTCGGAAATCGTTTAATGACGTCAGAACATTAGCGGATTAATTATTCATAAACATGCACGTAGCTTCTGTAGATACCGAAACTTTTATAAAATAGACTTTACGAACGCATCTCTCGACAAAAATACCTTTCAAATTATGTATTGTCATAATTTTCGAGGAAATTTGGCACGGCGGGAACACGAGGGAATTCCCATACCAGCTTGCGGAAACTTTTCCAGTCCGGACTTGGCTACGCTTCGTGAGAACGGTAAGAAAGTTACAAATTCATTACGGTGGAAGGATTGACGTGAACCTGAAAAACATCAAAGCTGGCGCGTCAGTCTCTCAGTGCTCATGTGCCGGCAATTTGAAAACGAATGAACCCCGCGGGAAACGGTGGAACTTAATCTCACTCATTAAATCGACCGGTAGAGCTAAACGCTTTTCCTACAGGTGAGCGACTGAGAGCTCACAGTCAGCGGCCCATACCATTTGGAATGCCCATTAATCGCTTCGGAATGCACCAGGCACCCGGGCAAAGTTAGATCAAATGATGATGTTTAAAAAAATAGACCAAAGGTGCCTAGCTCGGATATGGGCGAACGCCACAGAAATTAACGCCTAGAAAATAAATTAGGTACAAGCATGGATTGCGAGATTATATAAATATAATTTGCATAATTTATCAACTTCTCACGTTTATGATATGATCAATGAAAAACTTTTCCACTATTGTAAGCACATATTACTTCGACCTAAGTTCAACGCGATATGTCATCATCAGGAACGTTGTGAGACCCAAGTGCCGTCATATACCCAGTTTTGGAGAGAGGAGAGTGGGAGTGAGGGTGGTGACTAAAAGGAAAGTTTACGCGAGGGAGGGAGGGAAAAGGCAGCAATTCTTACCTGCTTCTTCGCACCCTTACATAAACTTCCCCCTTAGTCACCAACCTCTCTCCAAAACTGTGTATGTATGAGAGGGCACTTGGGCTTCACTGTGTTCCTGATGATGCTGTAGCACGTTAAAACTTGCCATAGGTCGGTATTATATGTGCTCAAAACAGTTGGAGTGTTTTCATTTGATCCAATTCCACCAAATCACGCCTCATCCTTCGCTATTCGTCCCCATACTTACTTGCGTGAAAATGCCAATTCTTAAAACAAACTGTGTCCACCTCTACTCTGATAAACTCCATGATTATAATCAATTATTATAAAACATTTTTGTAAAGTGCATTTCAGAAGTTAAGTTATAATGAGGAGAAAAAAAAAAGGTTCGGAAACGCCAAGTTTACATCAATCCATTATATCTTAACTTCTGATATGCATTTTACAAAATACGAATGCAGTATGTCAAATATTATAGATTAGCTAGCTACTCTGGTTACAATAAGTAGCACTCTGGTTGATGAATTGGTACTCTGGGGGGAAGCGGGCTCACCTGTTAACACAACTTATTATTAATGCTTAATAATTTTCACCGAACCAGGCGTGAAGTGGTGGAAATGATTCATACTGAGAGTAAAAAACAGCACTTTTCCACATAAAAATAAAACTTTACTGTACGACGTACGTTTCAGCTCACTGAGCTATCATCAGGTACAAAGATGGGAACATGAAAATACACGGAATTTA
>WURS02014727.1:0-12207 GCA_011762765.2 Rhinocypha anisoptera | reverse complement strand
GGGGCGGGGGGGGGGTGGGTGTGGCTGGGGTTGGGGGCGCGGGGGGGGGGGCGGCGGGGGGGGGGGGGGGGGGGGGGGGGGGGGGGGGGGGGGGGGGGGGGGGAGGTTGGCAATGTCGTGTTAACGGCCTTGCGCGCCGGCCAATAAATTATCGCTGTGTGCCGCCGCCCTCGCTTATAAGGTCTTCGAATAATAATTAATTTCGAACACACACACACACCCCTCCCCGACGATATTAATGATCCGAGCGGGTTCAAAATCGAGAGAGAGAGAAACTTTAACCCCCATCCCCCTTCGCTAGTTGTTGGGGGGAAAGAGGGGGAGGGATGTTGTTTCTCGTTAGCCCGAAGCGGGCAGGAAATTGGCCCCGAGGCCTCACCCTATCCTCTTCCCCACCCAACCCCACCGCCAACGCCGCAGTTCGAGTCGGCGATTTTGAAATCGGAAGGTCAGTCGTCGTCATCGCCGGGCTGAAACCTGTTGGTCAAGCGGTTCCCAACCCTCCCCACCCCTCCGCCCGTTATCTCCCTGGCGAATGAGACGTTATCGCTTCCCTCGCGTCGCGTTTCGATCGAAACGATTGTCGCCCAGCATTTAAATGAATCGGGAGGAGTCTTGTGATTTGCTGCCTGCGGTCGGGTTTTCCGTTTCTTGTCCGGTCTGGCGTGATCACATGGGTTCGTTGGGTGGTTGAATGGGGCAAGAGGGAGGGGGCGTGGTGGAACGTTCTATCTGTTCCTTGTCAGTGAGACGAAGGAAGTTTTCCAGGTAATGAAATATCCAGCTGTCGCGTGCAACGTGACATGTCGGATAAGTTTGAATTGTCAGCCGATGATTGCTGGGGTTCGCGAGACGTTACGCGTTATATAGAGTTAAGGAAACAAACTTAACTGACGTAAGTGTACGAAATATTTAGGTGTTACGATAACGAAAGACCTGTCGTGGGGAAAACATATTCGGAAAATTTGTGGATTGACAAATAAAAAAGTTTGGTTCATGAGAAGGGAACAAGGGAAATGTAATGAGGCGGTAAAAGAGCGCTATTACTTTTCATTAGTTAGGCCTCATCTCGAATATGCCTCTAGTGTACGGGACTGTCATGAAATAAGATTGGTGTTGGAGTTAGATCGAGTGCAGCTTAGAGCAGCTGTGTTCGTGAAAGGTTGCTTAGACAGGATAGCAGTCTAACAAACTAATTGGAGAAATTAGGTTGGGAACCACTTACTGAGAGTAGGTTGAATTTCAGGTTAAATCTATTATGAAGATTTCAGGAAGATCGCTTCAGTGAAGAAGTCAAAAATATATTACAAGATCCGACGTATTAGGGCAGATCAGATCATGTACATAAAATCACGGAGATAAACTGTCGAGCAGATAGATATAAAATGCCATTTTTTTCCTTGTACAATTAGGCATCAAAATAAATATATCTAAGATTCGAAGATAGTTAGGGTAGCTTGTGTATATATGTATATTATCTTGCATCTTTTAAAAATTAATAATGTAATTTTGTTCCTGCATGACATAGGTTAGTTAGGTTAGTCTCAATGTCAATTGTGTCTGATATATGCCTGTGGGTATGGATATCTGGTGATGGCTTGCAGGGTATTGGGTAGGCTTAGTCGTAGAGATGTGAGTTAGATGAAAGGCAGGTCCAGTTAGTCCAAATGTGAAATGTGAATGATTCATTCGTTGTCGTACGGTCTGCCTCGTTTATATCCCTTCGTGTTATCCCCTCGTTACATACTTCGTTGTCGTTATATCCCTTCGTGATATCCCTTCGCGATATCCCCTGGTTAAATACTTCGTTGTCGTGACATCCCTTCGTGATTCTCGTTGAGTCTGAGGATTAATAATCCATGATCGTTATAGTTCCCGTTGTGGTCATATCTTTTTGGTGAGGTCGGTTATGCTTAATCCAAATAGAATAAATATTTGGTACTCTGTCGCTGCGAGACCGAGGCGTCGGTCGGTATCGAGCGCTAGCGTTCCCCTGTTGCCATATTCCTTGGTTCGTTAAGTATAAACGCCGTAGGTGCGAAATTTGTCACGTGTGGCTGATTTCTCCGTTTGACACGCGTGCTCGCGGCTCATTCGTCGAGTGTCGCGACTCGAAATGGTCTAGGTCGGATGACTGGAAATTGTCGTTTGGTTGTAACGTCTCGTCACAATCAGGTCACAATAGTTACTGACAAATCACCACACCACGTCACAGTTAAGGATTTGTCGGCGTTTTCACGTCACCGCTTCTTTTTTCTCTTCTTTAAATCCGAGAGATTTTCCAAGGTGAATATTTAGATGAAGACCCGAAGTCGTGGTTTTACGTCACTTTACGTAGTCCAGGGAAACAAATCAACAGTGTGACCGTTAGTTAATAAAGGTTAAAAATTGACCTCCTCCAGCAGTTTAAAAAGGCGAATGCGCCAAACTAATACTTTCCTAGTTTTTTTCCAGGTTGAACACCGGAAGTACTAGACTCACTGGTTGATCACTTGTAGTATTCTTTTTTATATGGTGTGTCGACGTCTATGGTCATTTTACACTTCTTCAGTTCGAATCCGGAAAAAAATAGCTGGCGGTGAGCGCGCTACCCACCAGGCTAACCCGGTCGGCGCGGCTGATCAATTCTAGGGTCCGATGTCTAATATAATAGTCTCTTTACTAAGCCGACCGGTTTAGCCTGGTGGGTAGTCGCTCGCCGGTTAATTTTTTTTTTTGGAGGTGGTGTGGAAAATGCAGTTACGCACTCCCAGGGAAGATAGCCCTGGGAAGTGTCGGACTCGGCCGGGGAACCCGGCCATACCCACTAAAAACCACACCACCTGATTTCGCCTATCAGGGAAGGCAGCAACCACTGCAGGCGGACGTCATGCGGCCATCATCCTACCCCGGTTCGTTCAGCTACAGGTCTGATGCTGGTGCGCTTATTAAAGATATTTAGGGATTCCCCCCACAATTACCCGACTGGCCAGTATCTTGATATCAGTTTTCCTGATCAACCCGGCAAGTTAATGCAATATTCCTAGATTTCAAAAACGCATTCCACTAAGTTCCTCATAGGAATTTTAAATTATACGCCATAGATAAGACTGTGGTAGACTGACTCGACAATTTCTTATCAGGTCGCGAGCAATGGGTCGACATAGATGGCGTGTCATCCTATGCAGATAACGTTTCGTCTGGTGTCCCCGAAGGAAGCGTTGTCTTTCCGCAATTGTTCCTCTTATATTTAAATGATGACAGTTCTCAGGTTACCAGTAAGTTCCGTCTTTTTTCCGTCGATACATTGTCATACAGGGATATTTCCAGTCAGGAAGATTGAGAGTAATTATCTAGAGACCTAAATGCGATTCAAAACTATTGCGAGACTTGGGAGCTGGAATTATCTTGAAGAAGTACGTTTTACTGAATTTTTGGAGGAAGAGTAGTTCACCTGATAACATTTACAGCAATAAACCAATATAGCAAGCTCAAATTCGGTTAAATTTATGGGTTTTAGAATAACTTAACACCTTTCTTGAGGAAAACACATTAGGGAAACTTGAGAGACAACAAACAAAAAGTTAGGATTCATATGAGGGATACCTAAAAAAATGTAATGCGAGGTATTATTTTGATATGACTATTACACAAGTGATATAATTTTTAACTAATTAGGCCGCGCTTAGTTTAAAATACTAGCGTATAGGACCCTCACGCGATTGCCTTATCTCATTTACGAAATTGTGAGACTCATTATCAACGGTAGTGAAAATTTTTTGGATAATCATTAGTTTCAAATTAAAATATTACAGGTATTATCTAAATAATCAATAGGACATAGTGCTTTACTCATTTACATTATAGTCATAAAGAGATACTAATGTCTTATATTATTGTTTTACTCAAAGAGTAACTGTAAAAACCTTAAAAGTACTTTTGTATACTACCTTGTCTCAGGCAAAACTTTGTGGAAGTCCATATTACTGGAGGTAAATGAAGTATAACTATGCAGTTTACACATGAATTTTTATCTAATGCTACCGTGGTTTCGTAGCAGGGCTAATCATCAGATGCTGTAGTGAATAATAATAATGTTTCTATATTTTCAGGCAAAACTATGTGGAAATCCATTTCTGAGAAATAAGAATTACGTACTCCGTATTTTTCCACTAAGATTTTTAATCTGGTGGAAACCAGATTAAAAATCATAGTGGAAAAATACGTAGTACGTAATTCTTATTTCTCAATAATAATAATGTTTAAAAACAAAATGCATATGAGCACTTTACAGTTATAGTTAATTTCCCCCAGGGATATAAGCTTAGTTTAGGAATTAGATTGAGTGAAACGTGAGAAGTGATATTTTTGAAAATTTTCTATGACTAACGAATCAATATCACAAGGTCATTGAGAGAATTGGGATGGGAGTCACTAGGTGACCGTAGGTTGATGTACAGGTTGAATTTACTGTATAAATCGTCGCAAAATATTTTCCGAGGAAGTGGAACACACATTGAAAATGTCTTCCTAGTACGGTAGATTCCATCACCGAAGAAAACTCAGGAATGCAGATTTTAGAACAGGTAGATTTATATTTGTCACTTTTTCTTTGCAAGATAAGATATCAAAATAGATAAGATCGCAGGAGTGAAGAGGATAATTTGGATAGTTAGTGTGCATATTAGTAATTATCTTGCATAGGTTTTAAGTGCATATCCTGGTGAAATTGTTTCCGGATGAAATGAATATTGTTTTCTCATTGAATGTTTTGCATGCAAATAGTTTCTATCGTGGTGAATAATTTCGTCTACGTCTACAAACCGCCGCAAGGGTGTGAGTGAGCCATCACCAGGCATGAATTCCCTCATTCATATACGTATTAGCTATAACTCACATGGAGAGAAACAATTTACAAGCACCAATTTCAATGACAAAAGAAATACATGTCATTTGGGAACAAAATAAATGAACACTTAATTTTTAAAAAACATGCTAGGTAATATACATATATAAACTAGCTACCATAACTATTATCTCTGAGTTTGTGGTCTTATTTATTTTGTCTCCAATCGTGATTGGAAAAAATGACAGTTTATATCTATCTGTTCGACATTCTTTCCCTCTGATTTTATGTAGGTGATCTGATCTAACGTTGTACGTCGGAACTTTTAATATATTTTTGACTTCTTCGCTGAAGTGATCTTCTTGAAATTTAAATAATAAATTTAACCTGTACTTCAAACTACTCTCGATGAGTGGTTCCCAACCTAATTTCTCCAATAAGCTTGCTATACTGATACGTTGGCACTAACAACCTTTCACAATTCTGGTTTCAAATTTCTAATGATTGCACGTGGGAATATCTGCTGATGGTTCACCACCTGCCACACGCCCTTGCGGTGACTTGCATGGCATTACGTAGGCTTAGACGACAGAATCGAGCTGAACGACAGAAGCACAAAATTGCGTCTCTCGCCGTCCCATCTCCCTCCCAAGGTTTTCGGTGATTTAAAAATGTCACTTCGCTACCGCAGATGGAGATATTATCATTATCATCTTCAAATCTCCTGATATGAGAGACAGTTGAGGCCGTGACCTTGTGGAATTCTATCATGATGAGGAGATGGAATAAATACTTAGCAGTTGCACAGCATAGTTTTTAGAATAATTACTAAGCAGTTCCAAAGTATATAGTTTATTCAACTAGTTTCGCTGATACATATATCAGCGAAGCTATTTGAATAAACTATATACTGTGGAACTGCTATGTATTTATTCTATCTCTTCCGTAATTCTATCTCTTTCTATTTTATTCTATTTTTTCCTTTAACCCTTATCACTTCTAATCTCTTATTCCAAACAGTTATCATTAAAAATATTTCTACTAGACTACCATTCTAGATTAAATCACCCATAAGAATTAACTCTGCAGAAACTGGTGACAATTAATAAACGCCCCTTAAGCTTTCAAAGCATTTCTGTTAATTTTCACGGATCTGAATAAACATTCATTCACTTGAACCAGCCACCGTTATATTTCTGTTTTGGGACTTAGGGTTCGTCCTGTTGCGTGAACGTCCCTCACTCCTTTAGGTCGAGCGAACCGATCTAATTCCCTCTATTCCACGTGCGGAGAGACGAAGGTGGAGGTCAATAACGGATGAACATTTGGACGAGGTAACTCTCCCCCTTCCGCCCGGCACTCACCTCACCTTCGCCGTAACGCCAGGTTAATGTGTGAAATGCCGGATTTGTAGATGTTTGACGTCGCAGGATCTGGCGTATATACGTAGTCGAAAAGTGGTTCGAGGGTCGTGACACGAAGGATCCCGTCACCTGCCTCTCTCTCTCTCCTCCTTTCAATACGCGTGTGGCCGATTAATTTCGATATCATTCCCATTGAATCCGTAACTTCATGAAGTGAGGATCCTTATCGGGAGGAATTAGCGCCGTGACGTTTAGCATGAGCGCGGATTAACGCGTCCTAATTGTCTTTCTCGTCGAATGATTTGCGTGCGACGCCTCCGCTTTGGGTGACGATAATCGATTATCGGCAGTGCCCCTTAAAGCAATAAGACGAACTACTGCATCCACTTGTAACAATTTGAACGCTCGGATTATGTCGTAAAACCCACTTGAGAATTTTCAAGGGGAGTATTGCGATTAGGCATGCAGGTTTCCCTCTAGAAGTCGAAGGTCTTAAGAGTTAATGACAGGATGGTAGTTCGTTTGATGCGTTTAATGCATGGCGGTTATGATTTTCCATACATCGAGTTTAAGAGGAAAACTGGAAACGTTAATGGAAAAGAGATTGTTAAGTTTCAAAACAGTATTCATTTAAATTTGTTTTTTTGTTAGAATAGAAGCATAAAGGCCAAGGGCCACAAGCTGTATTTTGAGACATCTAATCCCTTTTCAGTATTGAAACTAATATTTTGTAGATTTTTAATGGTTCAAGGAAAGAATAATGTCTGTGGAAAAGGAATAAATTTCAAATTTATGCAATGTTCAAAATGTTTTCACTAGATCGTGAGGCTCTAAAACGTGTGCTGGTAATTGATGAAGGCAGATGAATAAGGTGGATAAAGTACAATTATGTAGTCATCTCACTTGAATGTCTCTTATGAAGTAGAAACATGACTAGAGCAAGAAAGAAATCCGAATGGTAGGTAACAATTTTTGAAGGACATTTCTGCATATTCACCTTTGATCCAAAAATTAATGCCGTTCTGCCATGGACGGAAGCAAGGGCTTACCGTAAGAAAGATGGTGAAGTCCCTTCTTTACGGCTTACGGCTGGCGTAATCCCAGTCAATCAGAATGCGCCATTACTATTGCCAATGTCAGTCACGGCCCACTGCTTTTTCGGAAGCCTTATTGACTGTAGAGGAGCGTAGTTTGTTTTCATTATCATACGAGGTGCATTAAAGTTGTAAGGCCTCCAATTTTTTTCTCCGGACTGGAAACAGATAGAAACATGCGGTTGTTTTAAAATGGGAGGGCACACTTTGCCAATGCGTGACAGAGATGGCAGCACTGCACGACAGACAGAACCTCTAGCGGCATCCGCGAGAATGAGAACTGTTTTCGATACTTAACATGGCGACATTTTCGTTACATGACCAGCGTGTAATCATTCGTGGTGTGACACAGACCGAAATTCATCGCCAGTTGAAGGAGACATGTGGTGATGGAGTTATGGATGTGACGAAAGTGCGTTCATGGGTGCGACAGTTTAAAGATGGCAGAACATCATGTGACAACGAACTAAAGCAATCTCGGCCTCGCACACCGACAGCGTCACAGAGAATTTCCAGTGGTCAAAACTGACTCCTAAAAAAGCCTTCACCGGGACCTTAGAATCATGGCGTCGACGTTGCGAAAAATGTGTACGGCTGTAGGGAGATCATGTCGAGAAGTAACACAAGTTTTATTGTTTTTAAGGTGAATAGAGAGAAAAATTTGGAGGCCTTATAACTTGAATGCACCTCGTACTTCCATATTGTTTGACATTTTATTCCATAGGTTGTAATTAAAAAGCCCTTGTATTGTCCTGCTACGGAAATATAACTTCGCGACACT
This sequence comes from Rhinocypha anisoptera, assembly GCA_011762765.2. Taxonomy (NCBI): domain Eukaryota; kingdom Metazoa; phylum Arthropoda; class Insecta; order Odonata; family Chlorocyphidae; genus Rhinocypha; species Rhinocypha anisoptera. Next base: position 4,143 of record WURS02014727.1, on the reverse strand, counting down.
TTTTCCTTCAATTTCCTCGATGTCGAGATTTTACGGCTTACGTACTCATTGTAAAATGACCTTTTAATCCCTCACTGTGTCCCTATTTGTTTTTTCCGATTATTGGTGGCGCTTTCGTCTCTTCCTTCGTCTACGTCTATGCGTTTGCCCCTTTCTCACCTAAAAGGTAGTCTAGCTGCAACAGGCTCGGGGATGGATTGCGAAGTTAGACTCTCCTCTATGCTCCCTTCCTTGTTAATATCCCAGTCTCCTCGTGACACGTAACATTAGCGTCTCCCTATGGTTGCTTCACGTGGTTAGCGTTTGGGTTTTCTCGTCTGTTTCCACACTCTAATCATTCCTCTTATTACGGTATTCGTCAAGGATTAAATCTCCTGAAAAATCTTTGATTTTCACAGTTTTTTATCCGACGGATGACATAAACTGCTTAAATGATCGTTGCGAAACAATGTTGACCACCTCACGGCAGCGGAAGGCGACGCGAATATTCGACGATTTTCCATTCACGGAAACAAGTGTCCAGTAAGTAAGAAAGGAAAGGGAGGTCGCGAATTCGTTGCAGAGGAAAACTCTTTCCGCCAACGTCGGTGTGACTGAAAATGGAGCTGAACGATTAATTTCAGGAAGCAGTATTCGCCCTGTGTAAAAAAACATTCTTTGATATTACTGTTTTTATTCGATACTTCAGTGTTACCTCTACGTTAATACGCGAACCGTCGGAAGGTCAGCGCATGGTACGAGGCCAGCCATCACCAGGCACGCATTCCCACATGCATATGTATTAGAAGTTATTCACATTGAAGGAAACTAATTACAGGCAAAAATTTCAATCACAAAACTCAATGTATATCATGTGGGAAAAAGTCAACATTTAATTGAAAAGCATGGAAAAATCACTGAAAATATATAATTACAGGGTCGTCGAGGCGAGTTACGCCAGTCGTTTGAGAAGATTGGAGCGAAGACGAGGTGAAGAGCGTGGGTAGTTGATTCGTGACCCACTCAAAATATTTGACAGATTTATCGGTCGTTATGAACGTAGACCGTCCCTCAGAAAAACGGAAAAAACCCTTACTGAGTCTTTTGTTTTATTTGATGTCCGTTGAAATCGTATTCAACCTTCAGAAAACTCAAAACTCTACCTAAACTGCGAACGTATTCGTTTCACGAGCGTGCTTCGGACATTTTTTCCGAGGATTATATTCCACTACTAGTTGAGTCATGAAAAACTCACCGAAGAACCCGGAAGACAACCGTGATTCGTGATTCCATCGGGCGACTCGTTCGTTCTCGGCGTTGCCGTCGTGCGGAGCGGCATTCTCCAATGCCCGAATCACTCGCGTGATAACTCTACGAGCTGGAACTTATGCGATTCGGATCCTTGAAAATGAGCCGGTTCCCCACGCTGTTCACTCTTCTGCTCCGCCCACCAGTAATCATTCGTTGCCAGTACGAGAGAGCTTTCTGTTAGAATCATACTCCGTCTCCCCATTACTTTTACGATTAGTACACCACACCGGCACCTCCACGTAAAAAAGAACTATGTAAAACACATGAATTGAATCACACATGTGACGTAACGGCCCGGGTAGAGGTTATGTTTTGGGCGTGGGGAGAGGTTGGTGGCGTGGGTAGGTGACGTTGGGTGGTAACGACCGTGGTGTCACGTTTCCCGCGCTCGAATTCGGACAAACGACAGCTCGATTGGTTGGGTGAAACTCGGTGTGTGTGTGTGTGTGTGTGGTGGGGGGTGACCAACTGGTGGAGATTTGCACTATTGGCTCCACTACCAAAAATTTCTCAACCTCTCCACTAAAAATCTTTTTTACTACCTCCTCATGAGGTAGTAAAATCCCCGAAGCAGAATTGGATAGGTGTTGGATAGAATATATGCAAACTAATGCCGCTATTCCGCAGTCTTTTGAAATTAAGAACATTATTAAAAATGGGAAATAAAACCACGATAACTTTTCTGCGAGATTATCGGTGGAATAATACAGATACGTTACATTTCCTCAATGGAATTGGTTTCGCCAATGTCAATCCTCCATTGAACCCCAGATGGCCACTCAGTTAGTTCCTCAAATTTCCTGGATTATGCAAGTCTAGCATGACGAAAAAACGGAGTAATAAGATTTAGAAAATGGTTCCGGAAGTATCCGTTCCATTTATCTCGTCTTTCCGGTTATTTATACGTACGGATGGCTAGTACTCGTACAGGTTGTAATGACCAGCGTAGCAGTGTAACGATGTTATTGGAGGAATTACGTTGGGAGCCACTCGTTAATCGTCGGCCAAAGTATAGGTTAAATTTAGTGTGTAGATTTGAGGGAGGAGACTTAAATGAAATAAGGAGATATTGCAAGCTCCGTCATACTACGGTAGATCAGATCTAGAGATTAGGGAAACATCCGACAGGAATTTGTGATTGCAATGTAAATCTAGACACAATAGGACACCGTATACTTGAATGCAAGTTATTTGAAGGAGACAGAGAGAATCAAAAAAGACTAACACACCGCTGACCCCTATCCCTTCAGGATATAGGAACTTAAATTAATAGAACCGAAATTAAGGAAGCAATAAAACCTTTTGCAAAATAACTACAACCCAGTGAAAATTTTTAGACGAGAGCTCAAGCAGAAGGAATAAAGACGACGAGGAATAAATTGTAAAGCAAGAAGCATCAAGACTCTACACCTGTTAAGCAAGAACAGAAGACCTAAATAACAGGAACAGAAGTATAAAGTTGACCGAAGGAAAAGAACAATGTGTTGTTTTCCTTTCCCTTCTTTTGTTTTGCATGTTTTGTAAAAAATAATGTAACTTCATCGAAAAAATGGGGATATATTAAAAAGGAACCCAAAATATAACATTGTAATAATATTGTAACATTTTAAACGTACACTAAAGTTACATTGTGTGTGTTGTTGCTACCAATTTCAATTCTCTCTTCCCAACGTTCATAGTTGGACGGTGGTAGCGTGAAATATCTTCCGGCATAGCTTGTCCCGCCTCGATCATGGGAGAGTTCGGATTAAATTTTGCCGGGGAAGTTTTACACGTTATAACGCTCTCCTATTGTTTTTCTTCGTGTGCTGTACCTCTTTCAGATTTAAAATCCGTGTCCGTAAACTTTTTTGTAGAAAAGTCTTCCTGAGAAAACCATTGAAAAGTCCAATGGATACGATTATTGCTTATGCGTATTGCACGGGCCAGTGAAAACCGGGTTTTAATGATTTAAAGTAAAAATACTTGTAATCTATATTGATTTGAAATGAAATAAAAAGAAAACAGTAATGGAGAGAGCTATATAGTAGCAAAGAGATGGACCTGTAGAAAACCATGATTATGATTACGTTGACCGCTGGTGTAGCTATATTTTAAAATGATATTAAAATGTCCGTTAACATTTTTTTAAAAAGCATTTAATTTCCCGCCATCAAAAGGTGGCCAAAAAGGGAATACCTGGAGATCTAGAGAGATTTCAACGCGTGAAACTTCTGGAGGCTTTGTTTTCCTCTTTGGTATGTTCCATTTTCTAATTAGGTCACCTTTACACATGCTGCACGTGCATTAGCACGCCATTTATAATCCGCTTATGCGTTAGAGCTTTTCATAAATTAGTACGGTTTATTAATAAATATAATGTGGTATTAACTATTAAATAGAAGTATTTTAGGTTCTGGATTCATAAGTATATGAATAGCCTTAGAGAGAGGGCTACCGAGGCCACATGAAACCGAAATGAAAGATTTTTGCCGCATTATGTTATTTTTGTGAACTATACTCCTTTATTCATAGTTATTTCACATGATGCTTTAGAAAATTACATCTTAAGTAAACCTAACTGACAGAAACTTTTTTAAAAATTACGTACTACGGGCACGAATGTATTTACTTTGTTATAAATTCACGAAGAAAAGGGAAATAATCTTTCAGCCGTAATGAATAATTGTCATAAACGCGGATACTACATTCTAAAAACGGTGAATTTACATTGAAGATATAATGGCAGTGGAAATAAGTATCCTCTATGGATTAACGCTTTTGAACTTGTAACGTCTGCTGAGAATAAAAACAGCACTTTTCCACAGAAAAATAAAACTTTAATGTACAACGTACGTTTCAGCTCACTGAGCC
>WURS02014726.1:0-28083 GCA_011762765.2 Rhinocypha anisoptera | reverse complement strand
AGGCGCCCTCTAGGAAACCGTTGTAATGCGGGGGGCGCTGGGTGTGTCTAAAGGATGCGAAGGAGGGGGCGGGCGGGGGGGGGAAGAAGTTGGGGACGCCATCACATATCTTGTCCTTCCGAGAAACGAATCGAGAAGAACTCGTGGGCTGAATGGACAGAAAGGGGAGAGAGAGAAAGTTACTCCTCTTTTTAGTCCCGGAGGCATCCCTGGAAGGCGATAGCGCACAGGAGACCGGATCAAAAGAATCGGTCGGGCGGTCTAAAGTCCGACTCAAACACGTGGGGGGTGGGGGGGGGGCAAAGAGCGCTTCGGCGTCCGTCATACGACCGAAGGGAATTTATGAATGGGCGGCCCTTGTGCGCAGTGCGTGTGTGGTGTCATCTGACACACGAAACTGTATCCCTCATGCGTGTGTCACTGAGGTGGGAGGGAGGTGAGATATCTCCATGGAGACGAATGAAAAAAAGCATTGAGAACTCGGACACAGGAAGCGGCGGCACCCGCTCTGCGCATGCTCGCTGTTATCTGGTGCGGAAATACGGACGGGCTACCGCCCATCATGCAGAAACAAATGAAGTATGCAGGATGCGAGGAAAAGGTGGTAGCGGGGAGAGGGGGTAGGGAGATGCGGTTTGGGTGTCCGGGAGATTCCCGGGTAGTCGAATTTTTGAGCGTTTGAATGAATGAATGGACTAAATACGACTCATCTGGGGGGATGCGACTAAAAATAAAATATTATTTTCTTTCAAATAAATGAGGACGACTTGCAATTTTCACAAAAAAACTGAATCGATAGCGTTCACTATTTTTTTTTTATTTCCTGGACCCGAGAAAACTAATAATGTTCAGGTCGAAAACCTGTTTAGATGATGATTTTTCCCCATTGAAGCACGTGAGAATTCCTAGGATCGAACCTCTGTGGAACAAACAAACAAAAATCCGGGAGGCCGTGATTGAAATCCGCATACGCGACTTTATCCGAACACTTCTGTGTCTTATAGACGGGTTGCCTCTTAAGGATGAATTGGCTCTACAACCATAATCAAAAGTAACTGATTCGACACCAGGCGATTATCGTTTTTTTTTGCTATATTTACGAAGAGCTTCAGAATCAAATTGATTTTAGTTAGCTGTTATTAGTACTTTATGCATTTTTTAGGCAAAGGGATTCGATATCAACATTAATTTTAAGCTCAATGGACACTCTTTTCACGGCCGTGACCAACCTATGTCCTTGAATTTATCGACAATTGTAGCGCTCAAATTTTATTTGTTTTATTGTGACTCTTTTTTTAATCTAACTAATATGTTTATAGGACACAGTTTTATTGTTAAAATTATTTATTTTATGATCATAAATGAAAAAATTAAATTAATTTCTTATGCCATGCATTCTGGCAACCTCGCATATACGTTGTCAACATTTCTCTATGAAGGTGGACGCTAACTCGTCAGATTTTTCGAATGGTGATAAAAATTCGTCGTTTTTAGCTAAGAACAATAAAATATATTGTACTTATTATTAATTGAAAAGAAATGTCAAGTGACAAGCATCACTTTTGTAAATGACTGAGAATGTATATCAACAAAGGATATCACAGAGTCGTAATGAGTGCTTCGCTGCCACGTATTATGCCTGGCAAATGAATAAAAGAGTGAGGTAGCTGCAATTTATTATAAATATTTCGTGTATTGTTCTCTGATTGATTGTTGTTATTGGTGATATCAAATTATAACACTATTACTTATTACCCTTAAATGTTTCAATGTTTTCTCGTTTTCAGTTACATGTTTAATTTCCCCTTAAAGTTGAAGAATCACATACAATCAGACATTTCCCATAAGAGCGCAGGTTAATTTCAAACTTCGATATCTTTCGAAAGATCATCGGAATCGTTTTGAAATTTGGCTGGTTGGTTACATATAATAAGTAGAATATCCAACCAAAGTTTCATCGATTTGTCATTAATTCGACTTATAGCCAATACATCCTCAAGTCCTGCGTCTTGTGTGGTCCCCGTGGGGGGTGGAATCTACATCCCCCTCAAAGCCCTCCCCCCCCCCCTCCCATCCCACCCACACCCACCAATGATCCCTTTGAAGATCCGCGCCATTATCGTCCGCGCGTTGGGCGGAGGCGTCACGCGCACACAGAGCGGAACGCTCGGCCATCTTCGGCATATATGAAGGATGACGTGTCCCTGCGTACTTTATTCACAGGGGCGGCAAAGTCAGACAAAAAAAAGATCCCCGCCCACTCCTTCCCCACAAACAAGACGCTGCTGGCAAGGGCCAGTGAGACGACAAGAGCTTTCGTCGCTCCCGCGAGGGGTAGAGATCGCAGAGAGGTGACACCCCATGGCTGCGTTTACACGTAGCAGTCAACTGCTATAACAGTGGACTTCTAATGGGATACTCGCAACGTGTGAACCCCAACTGCGATGCTGCTACGGATCGATTATTGGCCTTGGTCGAGCAGAGTCGAACCTGGTTCGACCTATTTATCACCCTAAGTAGGACGTCTTCTACTTTCCATCCGTTTTCACGGTGCGCCTATCGCAAACGATCGCTATCGCTATCGCAAACGATCGCTATCGCAAATCGATATCGCAAACGATCGCTATCGCTATCGCAAACGATCGATAGCAGAAACATGTCCGACACCAGTTGTTCTAAATGCTACGCCTAAATATTGGATTAGGGATCGAGGTGTGACGGAGAGGGAATTATAGGTAACACACCTATAATATTATTGCTCTGCTAATATAAATTTTGTTACGGTGTTGTTTGAAGTTTGGTCAGCGACAATAGGCTCTTCGGACCTTCTTTTCTTCACTTTTCTTTATCTACTTTCAAGAAGTTTGTAACAAAAAATGTAGCTGTATGAATGAACACAAAATTTTATTATGAATAAAACATTAATTTTATTACTTTAAGATTATAAACTAATAATATGTAGTACCTATTTTCCTTTTGTTATTTTGTATAAATCTCGTATTTACATCGTATTAATACGAGCATTAGTCCGTGAAAAAAGTTATTCCTAGGCAATTCGTTCAATCAATATCAACCAAAGTGCGTCCCTTCGCCTCTGATGTATTACTATAGCAATAATCACGAGTGTATATTAGCGAAATATCACTATGTTCGGACGAATTAAGCCGGTTTGTTGGTTTGTAAATATCTAGGAGCGCGTAAAGAAGTTTGAAAGCAACTTCTATGCCTCTTTGGGACACTAGCGGTCACTAGCAGTGTCGAAACAAGCTTCAGATTCGATTGTGGTAGCAGTCCACTTCCACGTGTGAACGCGGCTTAAGAGGCACGGTTGCCAACACTCCCGAATAGTTGCTTCAAGTTTTCCATTCAATGAGTAACTATGAAGTTTTAAGAGAATGGAACACTGCTGTTCCGCATGACAATTTATTTTACGACACCGCATTACCTGACGAAGCCTCTAATCGAGGATAACCACTGTCGTGTAGAATACATTTTCATGAGCAGTGTTTCATTTTCTCAAAATTTCCTGACGATCGAGAAATTCCACTAGTTAACTGTTCGTTACAGCGAGTACCAGTTTGTGAGCGATATTATTCAAACCATAAATTCAAATATGTTCTTCGTCAATGAACGACATAAAAGTGAACCAGAAACAATTCAAAAATAAGATAATCATCAAAAGCTTATCAATTCGAAGATTGGCTATCTTTAGAGTTCTTCGCTCCTAAGGTCATTTCCAAATTACATTTTTATCCAACTATTGTGCCACTCTGTATCTCTCTTATCGTACGTAAGCTCTCATCATAAGGTTCTCTTGCGATGCCACCTGTGAGTACTTCTTAATTGATTCTTCCGTACCGGTTATCAAACATAAGGGGGCACAACCAATCGGACGGTGCTCAGTCACCTTTATAGATCACCGTTCCACGCCGGAAGATCGAAGATTGGCTTTTCTGTCGGGGGTCTCCAAGCTATCCTGTCTCATCTGCTACCCTCTTCATAGTTTCGTAACTCCTGACTCCAGCATTCTCAATTTTATGTTTCTCAGACGCTATCCTAGGTATACTTCCTAAGTTTCTCCTCTCTTATGGCCCCTTACAACACACGGTTTTCATTAAGATGTTTGCCTTAACATGTGTCCTATGAGTTTCATATTAGCAATAAACACAATAACCCACTCGTGTCATACGGTTGCCTTGAATTTTATAATATACTACCCATTGTTTTGCCTCGATAACTCTCTCGCCATCGAGAGAAATCTCATACATAAAGAAAAGATTGGTGGTTACTATATGAATGTACTTTCACAAGAAGTGTTGCAACGAAACATTCTTACAGACTACCATTCTAAAAAAAAACTCGCAAACGTTGGGAGGAGTCAATAACGTAAGAATCTTCGGAGGACGGCTCAGATGTTAACCGTGTATGATGAGTCATAAGTCGAGAGCGAAAGTGGGTACGGGGGGAGGAGAGAAAAAAACGCCTCCAACCCAGGGAGGCGGAAGATTAAAAAAAAAAAATTATTCTCCGATTCCGTGGGAGTCTCCGGGCGATTTCGAGAGAGTTTCGGGACCCTACTTAGGGACGCGTGACAGCAGACAAATACGACGGAAAGAGGCTGCACAAGTGTCGCTCGTGCAAAACATCTCCACTCGACCGGAGGATCGGTTTTGCCCCCGACGAGGTGGAACTAAGAGAAATGATTTTTTATTAGATAAAACTAATCTAACCTCGAGGAAAAAAACACATTCAACTTTTTACTTCTGTGAAATTCACTAGTTTCATCCCTCGTCCCTTGAAATAAAATGGCTGAACTAAAAAAAACACGAGGGTTTTCCCCGGTCAACCTAGTATAAATTTGCTTCAGAGAAAATGAAATGGCTGCATTTCCAACAAAAGTTATTACACTACTTTCGCTGTAAAAGGGATGAGGACGCGAGGTCTTGAATTTATCAGAAACTACCATAGTAAATTTGTGGGAAATATAGTGTCTTTCACTTTATGCACTACAGTTAAGTAACTATAAAGTCGTGAGTAAATGTCTCTTTACAAGGTGGTGCGATCAATGCCTAATCCGTTTAAATCCCTGGTTTGCATCGACTGAAGTACGTCCTAATATTTTGGAAACATTAAAAAGGACAAGTTGTGTTTTGAATTACGAATAACACTCCTATTTACTAGGGACCATGCATAATTCGCTTCGCTTGGCATGATTGGAGTTACCTTCCATACAATGCGCAATGTTTTTACAGTCGTTTTCCCGTTGTTAAGGTATGTATGACTTGCTAATGCGGATTAAAACCAGACAATCGTCATAGTTAAGGCGCCTGAGTTATTAGAATCGTCGAGTCAACAGGCGCAATAAAACGTCTTGTACTCTTCTTCCGCCGAACATAAAGATAAAACAAAGGAGTTCACCGATGCCAGACGCAGTGAGACTGCGGTAAAGTGCTGGGGAAAGGCGGCGTATTCAAATGGATCCGAGGGGAAGAAGGGCTCACGCGAATGTAATATTTTATTATTAGCTTTCCTTACAGTCTCACGGGTGCATGATTAGAATACACCCGCGATTCGATGAAAAGGGATGACTTGAGACAAAGAGTTTTCTTTTTCTTAATAGGAGATCATTAAATGAGACTCTCGTCCGATGACGGGTTCTTCCGACGGCAGCTGAAAGCGAACGAAAGAATGTTTCTCATCGAAACAGGAATGACTCAACAATAATTTGAACAACTTCGATAAACAATTTATGGCCCCCCTTCGTATGAGCCGCTTGTAATCCTCGAAGGCAGGGATTTTTGCCGAGCATTGAGTAGTGACCTAACCTACGCCGATATATGTATGACACAGTATTACTCCAATATTTGAAAGGCGAAATAGTGAGTGCCATAAACGGTGTGACATTAGTGGTGCACGTTACAACGCTTCGTTCCATTATTTGCAGGGCGAAATAGTGAGTGCTAAAAACTGTGTGACGTCAGTGATGCACGTTACAACGCTTCGCTCCATTATTTGCAAGGCGAAATAGAGGGTGCTAAAAACGGTGTGACGTCAGTGATGCACGTTACAACGCTTCGTTCAATTATTTGCAGGGCGCAATAGTGGTGCTAAAAACGGTGTGACGTCAGCGATGCACGTTACAACGCTTCGTGCTGTGTTCGAATTTCGAGGAAGTGTCGTAGGATGTCGATATAAAGGGTTGTGAATAATTTATGTACGGGGGATTACCGCTCTCTGAAGAGCACTCGCCACTTATCCAATGGACAATCGAAGAATATTTTCCTATGTATGTGTTCGAAGAATATGTTCCTATGTATGTGTGCAAAATGGATACTCCCTCCAAAGGAGCTCTCGCGCCTCCAGGACAAAGATTGCAGAGGAACGACGAGAGTAATGGAAAGTGAAAATGTTTCTCTACGTAGTATAAGTTCATCTTGCATCCAAAAGGAAATCACAATATAATTTATATATATATATATACATATATGCGGGGTAGGGGTAGGAAGAGAATAGGGATCTTGGACAGAATAATAGGGGGTAGGAAGTATGCAGATTTGAAGAGGGATTATAGGTAGGTGTAATTGCTCATCAAAAACCTACCTTAATTGGTAGATTACCCTTCATCATTGAAATAAATTAAGCCTTTAACAGTCATAAGTGTATTTAATTATCTGTTTTTGTGTTCTCTGTCATTCTACGTATCATACGGTAGCCTAGCCGTTGAATATTCTAGGAAGAGAATTTTATTCTAGGAAAAGATTGATTGGCGCGGATTTACTCTTTATATAGGATGTAAAGAGAGTGGTTTTCAAAATAGGAAGCTCTTTGAAGGATGATGTTAAAGAGAAAGTGTGGAAGATAGAGTTATACCAGTGAGAGGGAAGACACTGATCAATAATTTTGATGAATATCGTCGCAAACGGTTCGTTTGTGAAAGAGCTCCTACCTACGCACCCCTTAAGAGATACCAAATCAATCACTTCGCTAGTAGCATATACAAACGGATTCCATTCTGACTCATCAGCGGGTCCATCGTCTGTGAGTGTCCAAAAAGGGGGTTTCGGTGGGTATTTCCTTTGGCTGGTTTCAGGGGGTTCATTTCCCGACCATTTCTCCATTCGGCGAAACCGAAAAACCTCGCCCACTTAATCAACCTTCAAAAGTCCGACTCATTGCCCTTCGTTTACTCTGCCCAAAGAAGTTTTCCAAAATTTCGTTTTCCCGGGACCCCATAGTGTTCTATTTTCACAGCTTCATTACCAGTATTTTAGCATGGTATTGAACAAAGCTCAGTATCATCAAAAGGCGTATTTGAATAATTCCTCTAGTAATTCATGTATAATTTTTCCTAATTATGCATAATTATACTAATTCAAAGGCAATTTTGAAACACCATCCTTCTTCCACAAATTTTGTCACATTCATGTTCGTCTCTCTCAATTCATCTCTTGACACATCAACATTTTCTGCATGCGGTCATCTAATGCCGCGTGTGTATGTATGTATATACTTAGTCATATATGTTGTCAGTGGCAACATCAGTACAATGGCTTCTGACTCTCTCGCTGACGACAACTTTATGTTCATCGAACAAATGAAATGATTTTTGAAGTCTTTGACTTATAACTTATAAGTACTTATTTTTGTAATGAAGTTTAATACAGATCTCCGCTTAAATGTATAGGAAATGCTAGTTTTCTTTTAAATATTTATATTTTCATATAATAATTACGGTTTTTTTTTATTAAAACCTTTGATAATCCACATTTAACTTTTTCATAATATCTTTATGCTTAAATTCTGAATATAGAAATGGTATTTTTGAAGCGAAATCTATTCAGAGGAAGATGATTGCATCTGAACTGATACATTCTATCTCAAGTGGCTCCTGAATCGATGCGATGTTATCTGCATATAAACAGTTCTGAGGACGATAATGTTACCATAATATTGTTATAATCTTACTTTAGGATAAAGAATATACCTTGTATACATTTACTGATATGTAGTGGAACTTAATCTATTTATTTAATGAATTAGGACTTGAGTATTATCTGTAGTACGGTGTGAAGGCAGATGCAGATATCTCTTTCTCTTTAAAAATTTAACTAAACTGTAATATAAGACTTTTAAAAAGTAAAACTAAACTCGTATCATAACAATAACTTTCGTAACAGAAATTGAAATTCAGGCGACGATTTTATACATATAAATATACGGAAGGAGAACCATGTGCAATAATAATAGAACAATCCATTTATGGTCAGGATAGAAAGAAATTAATGTCACTAATGCTTATGTCCTTTATTTCATTAAAACTTACATAGAAATTGATGATTTAAAAATGACTTATTTTTCAAAATTTGCTTTTACCAGAGAGTAGGTCCAAATATCATAATAGGAAGCAGTGTGCCTTCTATTTTTTTTCTTTTACCATGCATAGTTTCCAGGAATATTTCGTACCGAGAAATAACCCAGTACTACTGGTGGTGCCTGAAAGCTTCTCCTGAATTTTACCTGCACTTGCCGCTTGTCTAGCATTATTCATTTTTGTCTTCAACGTATTTTTATCTAAAAAGTATAATTCATTTTGCTTGATGAGCCAGTAGTATACAGGCAGATTATTGTAGGAAAGCAAAGAGAGGTGCACACATTCACATTGTGTCGCCGCTGCTTGATCACGTTTAACGTATAGCGTACAAACCACGTGATCAAAATGCGGTTAGGCATAGTAATTGCTCGTGGGTAATAGTATAGTAAAGGTCTTATTTTAATTACCAAATAATATGGAATAGTTAATTAACTGTTTAGTTGCTGTTCATTGAAAATAAATGTTACTGAATATGATAATCATGTTTCAGTGCAATTATAGGACTTGAATTGTTAAATCAAGTGTTGCTTTACGGAATATATGTAGTTGAGAAAACAATTACATTAAAATCCTGTACTAATAAATAGACGTAACAAATGTTTGTATGTGTTATTTGTGTTTAATTTATTGAGGTTTGTTTATTCATCGAAAATCTTATGACTGGAATATGACTGGAATGACTTTTCCTCTGAAAGTTATTTTTTTCTCTTTATGTTTGTTTACCTGGTAGCTATGCAGTTTGTTCCTAGAGCAAAAGGAAATATGAATGAAAATTGACTCTATTAGGGCGATTCGCTCTGCACCATTTACATGATCTAAACGGAAATAGGACAACGGATAATTTATACTATTGAATGATTTTGTCGTTAAAGTAGGTATTAGCATAAAGGTCAAACGGGTGTCAGAGGACTGATAAGTGCAGATTTAGAATAAAGTGGCTCTGAAAAACAAAAAACTATAACATATTTTTGTCTTTATAATAAAGGATGAAAGAAAAAGAATAATATGATAACAAAAAAGGTAAGGATATTGTTAATTTTCAGCTCAAGCAGAGTTGGAAATGGGAGGTAGGGAGAGGTGGGGAAATGCAGGAACTCAAAGTCCTGGTCTCTCGGGGGGATGGGGAGTGGGTGGGAGCAGGAGGGCTATGGACTACCGTGCGCAGTTACACATCTCAGTTGACATCGACGAGCACCAGCGGATGGAGCCTAAAGGATGCGTCATTGGATGGCGGGGCAAAAAACATCTCCTGGTAAAAAAAAAAGACTTCGCAATCCTCACAACAACGCGAAAATCGCGAGAGAATTCCGAATCCGTTTAATGATCGGGTCGTGTATTTCGCGGAGGCGCCTTCCAATTCCGTATTTAATTCGTTTTTAATGGCTCGAGAGCGTCGACGATTCCACAGTTTCTTTCTCTTTTTTTTTCCCCGACCTTCCGCTTCGTGTTATTTTTCCCCCCGTGATTCCTCCCGCGTGACCGTAACGAACGAGGGTGTTTGATTCCCATCCTTCGCTCGTTCCCCAGAGTGTGAAAAAAAAACCTAAGGAGAAGGGGGTTGAAGGCTTTGCTTGCCTCGGGGGTGTGGGATTGAGATGTGGTTCAGACCGCGGCTGACCCCGAGGTGAAATGTGGGTTGACTACACAGCAGGGGCGCGAGGGTGGGATACCGGGCTGTTTGATGGTTGTGCATTGGTGGAACGGGATGAAAACCAAGTGTCTGTTCGGTGAAAAATGTAATAAGGAAAAAAGGGCTTGACACCCAACAACGGAGCGGATGGAATTGAATGATGCAAGCGCGAGAGGTCGGCATGTCCCGAATGAGCCCCGAAACGCTGTTACGTTAATGTTTCAATGCTCCAAATGAAACGGCATTGCGACGGTGTACACATTTGAGCGTCCATGGAAACGGTTCCACTTGCCATTCAGACGGACGCATTCTGTCCCTCAGGTGTCACCTATTGTCAGTATTCATATTTCAGAACTAAAATGCGCCCGCCAACTGACAAGAAAAGAGTAGAATACTGCCTAAAATTTCATTGAGCAATAAATGTTTCAGAATATTGTTCGTGGATGAATATGTAAGGCCAAATTTTCGAGAACCATGAAAAAAGTTTTGCCGATCTCTTTCTTTGAGAAAATTCTATAATGAGATTCCGTCCATGATATAGTGAAAACCATGCCAGAATAAATTAATACGATATTCACATAGATTTGGTGTTTTATTGATAAATTATTCATTATAACATCTAATTTTTAGGTTATGAATTGTGTTTATTTTATAAAAATTAAACCTTTGTGGAGGTTTTTTGTCTGGATGGCTTTCAGTTTTGACTTGGTTTCTTCAAAATCACTGTACATATTATGAATTTGTTTTTAGAATCCGTTTTGTTTCTAAATGATATTTTTTCAGTGTGCACTGAAGCTACTTTTTACTTTCATGTGTTTCGAATAAAATATAATACCTGTTGTCTACACAGTTATGACGTGGTTAAAGTCTTTACCTTTTTATCAGAAACGCGATCACCTAATGTTGAAAAATAAAAAAAATAATGAATTGTTTATCAATGGAAATTTATTTATTATCCTTTTTTATGGGAAACATGTTGATATGAAATGTATAATTTCATAGTTAAAAAATAGGATTCAACAATTATATCTTTTTAAAATTCCACTTACATCTTGTATTGTGTGAACTAAATACTATATTATTATTTATTTTTCTTTTATGTGAGAGCTTACTCTCTTTGACAGCATAAAATAGTTATAAAAATATACCGACATGAACTGTAAAATAAATTAATAAGAGAAAGTTTGTATGCGGGCATTCACAGGAAATCTGTCAATTATCATCGGCCCTGCTAGATTTCGGTTTATTTTCGTATTGCGTTCCACCATCTAAGTATTGGTTGTTCAAAACTCCATTTTTCCTTATGGGGAGTATGTCATTCCTAACAACACTATTTCTCGTCCCTAGAAAATAAATGTATTCAATTGATTATCCTTATATTAAATTGAATTATTGAGGAAATGCGTTGAACTTGTACCATATTAACTTTTAAAACCCTTTGTTATTCGGAACCCTTATCTAATCCAACGGTTAAAGCAATTCGTGGAATGACAAGCTCATGGGCGAGTTAGGGAATGGAAACAGATAAATATATTTATAAGCACATACATATAGATTTTATGGTTTTCTTTATGTAATTAGTTTCAGTTTTAAATAAATTGAAGCTTGTTTTAATCGTGTTCAGACCACCATAATATTCTCATACGCCGCCTAGTTCGAATTATTGCATATTATACGATATATCACATATTATGTATACATATTTTATAAAATATATAAAAACATCTTATATAAACACCTATTATAGATAATATTTGTATTAGTTATTCATATAAATTCTCATTTATTCCTGTAAATTTTCACTTTTGTTTAACTTAAGGATTTAAATATTTCTTTCTTCCCATGATCCTTTGTATCTTTTGTATACTTGATTAAGTTATTTAGTCACTGGTTTCTGCAGCAAATGTTATGATACTGATTCTTTCAACACTCAAGTTTAAGTTTCGATAACAGGGAAAATAATAAACTGGGTGTATTTAATTTAAAATTGCCACTCAATTGAATATCATTGTACATATATATCGACAATTTTAATTTATTGATGAAGGAATAAACTACTAAAAATAGTATTGAGTGAATAACATTTTTAAATATTTCCGCTTTAATTCTAAAATATTTGTAGGCACAATAAAAGGTTGAACAAATAAATCAATAATTCTTTTAAATTTAAACAATGGGACGCTCTTCTTTAACCGGTTATAATCGGTAACAATAAAATTTCTGTACTCACCATGAAAGAGTAATAATTTGAAATTAAAAAAAAAATGGAATTCCGACCTACAAAGAAAGGCCAATATCCCTGGATCCAATGCACTCACCCGTTTGCCACGCCCTGATGCAGCGGCAAATCTGCGATTTTACACGCGAAAGGACTCTGCACGCCCGAGCGAGCTTCACTCATAGAAGTTCTCCGGAGATATTTGCATCACTATACAGACCTGGAACAAGTACCTTCGCGTTGAAGGGACTCAGAGCATAGCAAAATAGGTGAACACCAGTATGAAGTTGTAGATATGAATGACTTGAATGGCGTGTGCTATTAATAGTCCAAACTGTAGGAAAATGTCATAGACTAAATTAAATACAGAAAATTACAATTGAAAAGATATTTTTTGAATGTTGTTTGTAGATAGCCAATAAATTGTTTTATTATTTGTGTGAGAAGGAAATGATAAATTATTGATTTTAATAGTGAATTTGATAATTTTATTCATAGTTCTCGGAGTTAATGTTTTTTTCAAGCTAATGTAAATAATAGGTATTAAAAATTAGTATAGTTGAGTTAAATTTTATATTTCCAATTTTAGACATTTTCATTAAATGCAGTAATTCTATATGTCCGTAAGTATTTAAATATACAATTTCGTAAACAAAAAATCCAAGAAAAGGAAAGCATATTTTAAATTATTGTTCATAAATAATTTAAAGTTCTCATTTTAAAATTTTTCGTCTTATTACATTGAATCTCGTAAAATAATATCATAGTGCACGCACACTTTTTATTTGCGGTATAATTTTAATTATTTAAGTTTCGTTATATGGCATGAAATTACAATTTAAATGATATATTTTCATAATTTTAAATATACTCTTTAAGTATAAAATTTAGGAAACTTAATAATACAATATAGTTATACATATTATTTTTACTTCTTATTCAATTTTTTACTAGCATAATTTTTTATCACAATTTCACATCACCCTACCTGCTCATTGATGATGAAGTTTATTTGATCCATCCACCACACTTTGTTGTTATAAGGTATTTTCCTTTATCTATTATTCTTTTTCCTTTTCCATAGTAAGTGATATACTAGCTGCTAAGGCAAATATTTTTCCTTTAAATTTGGTAAATATCAAACTTATACAGTTTTATATTTATTTTTAACGTGTTTTGTCAATGACTATTAAATTTTTAAAATCTAATATGCTTTGACTCAACGCTTCCAATATTTTACGACTTTTCTGTTATAAATTTGTAGATCTATAGTGGTAGTTCGTCGATGAAAGTGAAACTAACGTTACACCATATCGTATATCAATAAAGATATCAGGTTTTTACCTGCAAAAAATATTTAATTAGCAAATAAAAAATTAATATTGATAATTTAATCTGGGTTGCCACCATTATATGTTGAAAAAATACTCCAATAACTAAGATAAACGATTTATATAGGATAAAGATAAATGGGAAACGTAACTAGAAGGGAGGAGCAAATTTTCTTTTACACCTCTTCAGTTTGAATTTACTATGAACCAAACAAATGAACTCGCATCACTGTAGTTTAAAAATATATCCGCCAACTGACATGACATCGGGGACGAGTATTGATGCTTCATCATAAATTTGAGGAATCTGCGAAGACTGATTAATCGTCGAGGTTTCACAAGTTCCTGCAACGTTTAGACCATCGATTTTCCATTAACTCCATAGGTTTCATCAATAAAATAAGAAAGATAAAATAACTCTTTAGAAAATTAAAGAGTTAAGTCTCTTTTAGCCACCACCCTTTTTTTACAGCTGCATTTTACCTCTACTCTCGCCTTTGCTTGTAGCAAACGTAATTCTTGGGTGGATTTTCTTTCCTCTATATTTTGAAAAAGATTGAGGGAGCCATGAGTTTCAATTAGTTTAATTTAATATGAACTATTATTGGGAAAAAATTTTTATTTTTATAAATGGACCTCTAACATAATTGTTTAATATAATAATGAATATTTTCACAGTATTGTTTCATCAAGTGTTTTCGAATGCCGCTGATTTATTAACTATGTTAAAATGAGAAATATTTTTATATTAAACAGTTTTACCTACAAATTTAATGGATAACTTTTATATACAATATTGGAAATAAGAATCCTATATAATGAAGACGACTACAATAGAAAATGATTCAAATATGCCTATTTGCAAGTACCTTCTTAATTGAATTTTCTCTGTTCTGTTTTATAATAGACGGTAAAATATATAAAAATGAATAAAATATTTCTAATTAATAGAAAAACCTCGATAAAAGTTTTAATGTCTGCTAAATGTTTGAGATTTTCAAAATAACAAGTTATTTTCATTAACCACCGGAGTTACACTATCACCAATCACAGTTTCCACCTCGAAGATCAAATCTATAATAAAATAGTTATAATTGGTGATATTAATAGTAACATTGGGTTTTGTAATTGAATAGATATTATAAAATATAATTCTATTAAATTAAATATCTTTAAATATTCTCTCATACAGAAAAGTAAAGCGTACAAAACTACATACAGGCGGGAAAGCATGGGCAATTTTTGTCATTTATGATCAGCTATCCTTGTTATTAAAGATGGAAATATTGTAACGAAATAAAATTTTAAGTGTGGCAACTATATATATATATTTTTTTTTCAATATATAAAGCATATATTGAAGGATATAGTTATTTTCGTGTTAGTGTTAGGGTATCGTGTTTCCTTGATAAAACCTATTGTCATCATGTTGGCATTTTGTAACCTGTAATGAAACTACTGAAATGAAAATGTTTCGACGAAATAATGAGTCATAATAGAATATTGCTATTGCTTATTCTTAATTTAAACATCCTTGCGAACCATACATGCATACACATTGGTTAATGTAAAAGAGTCAGCTATCGGTGAAGTGACCAGAACTTCGTTTATCACCCTTTACGGCATGAGTATAAAACCGTTCCGCTAGGAATTTTACGAGGCTTTGTAGAACAGGTGCTGTGGTTGGATCGGACTTAACGGGACTAAAATGTTTTTCGCGTCACACATCTTATATGTTCGAGAAACATTTGCTAAAGAAGAGGCCCATGGAGGTCAATTTTCCTCAGTGCATGAGTATATTACAAAGTGGATAATATAATCTTTCATGATATGATTTCGTTTTCAGCTATTGTAAGCTTAATACTACTTTATGCAGTCAAACATTTGTACATTTTCTAATTATCACCTTCATTCACGTAAAATATACCGATTTTTTATAGATCTTTATTGTATTTATTACTTGTCACAGTATTGAAGTTTACAGTGTTCTCACTTTCCAAAATTTTACATTATAATTCTCCTTTTAATGCATAGCACCCAAAAATAAGTTCATTCTACGTATATATTAATGATCTCTAATTATTTTTTCGCATCTCCAATTTATTTAGGAGTGATAATACGGAACCATACGAAGTATGTACCTTTATCTCCTTAGTGATGCTCAAAAGAGCCCCTAAGTAACAATTTAACTGAAGAATTTTTCATAAAGCAAAAAGATAAGGCTACCTTTTGGATGGCATACTTGCATACTAACTAACAAATTTTCTATAATATAAAACTACACATTTGGATTTAGTTACTGATTTCATTTTTGTCTGATGGACTCACTTGATAAATCAAATTTAAAAATATTATTTCATGTTAATATTTTCTTATGATTTACTTTCCGAGGAGGATTTGATCACGATAATTGTTATATAGTAATTGTATCTTCTATCCTCACTAAATTATTGCAGAACAAAATGTAAATACTTCATTGAACCAAACATATTTGGTTATCCATTAAGGTAACAAAATATTGACCATAATAAGATGTTAAAATCATTTTCTATTATTAATAAAATGGAGTGTAATAATACCTCATAATAATAGCTCTTTTCAAGAATTTCGAATTACAATTTAATTTTTAGGCTCATGGATCTCACCAGAAATCATTTAATGATTAATGTGAAAGGAAGCTAATCTATATATTTGTTACACAATACAAAAAATAAAAAAATATTCCCCTCTGAAAGTAGTGGTGTTGAGGAAGCTCTTTTTTATAATGATATATGCAATTGCCTGCTAAATTTAGGATTTCAGTTTTTTTTAACTATCCTTACTACACATTCAAAAGTTTGTACTGAATTAACCTTGAACCTTTATTAATTATCTGTGGTTTTAATTTGGTTTTGGACAATTGATGTGAAATTAGACATTCCCTAAACAGAAATATTGGCCATCAGGAATCTCAGTATTCGTTTTGATTTTTTAACCTTATACGGATAGTCTGCACATTTTACAAACTAGACCGCAATTTTTTTCTATTAATTTGTTTTATTTTATTTAGTTTTTGAGTATCGATGATGTTTCTCCAAAATTTTTATTCTAATACTATGCCCGTGAATTTTATCAACAGTGCTTTAACCCCTGTTACTATTTGTCATTCCCATAGGTGAAATGAAAACTTATATAATATTTGAATGTATGAAGTCTATGAAAACTATTCTATTCGTCACTTCTGTCGATTGAGTTTATTACAAACACGTAGTGTTAGCATATGGCCTCGTAGCAAAAAATAATAATGTAGGTATTTTCTGCTGTGGTATTTGTTATTTAAGGAAGTAGGTACGGCAAGTTCAGATATATAACACCAAGAACTAAAGCAGCTAAAGTCACGTACTGACCCTTAGTGTTCTGCTCCGATTTTCTGTTCACTTAAGAGGCAAAAAATGTCTTTGACCTCAATTATTACGCTTGAAATAACATCTCTCAGTGGTTAATTTTGAATATTTAAATGCACACAAGAATTGATGAAATAAAATATACTACCAGTTAAATATTTATCATGACTATTCTTATTTTTGTTATCTTCTACTTTATTCTTTATATATACTACTCTTGCTGTCTGATTATAGGGTAATGTTTCGGAAACGATATATGTACTCACATGTCCGATTCAAGAAGTAGGATACGATTTAAGATTAAAACGCCTAACTGATAAAAAAATCAACAATAATAATTTTTATTTCTACTAATAATTTGTACCCCTGTGTAGGCACCACATCAAGCCTTTTGTCTCAAAATTAAATGTGAATGTCGAAATAATATTTATGTGAGTTTTTGCTCAAGAGTGACTTGATCATCTCAAGAAAAAGCATAAAGTGCGATATTTGACTTCTTGGATAATTAAGAAATCACAAAAAAAGGATATGGTAAACCTTCAGTATGTATATTTGCGTAATTACGCACATAGTGTTTCTTTTATACGACCTAAATTTTCATCTCAATCTTCGAACTATGTTTCTGATTTGATTATTTTATATGAGGAACGGGTAATTAATATAGAATGAAAACGAAAATCAAATCTATAAGAATATTGTCCATTTAAGGAGAACAAGAATTTTTAAAAATTTACAAAAACACCATTTACAAAAATTTTATTCAAACTTCTACAAGCTGGGAACTTAGGATTTCAGAGGTTTTTTGGAATGGAATTGAAAAATCAACTCATTTACATGTTCAAAATTCAATAGAGCTCTGGTGTTTTCTACGACGATATAATGACAGTATTCCGAAGGTAAGCCATTTTGGTGTAGATCTGCTGATATGATGCAATTATTTTTTAAATATGGGAAGTAATTGCCAGATGAGATTCAGCTGCCGGGGTACCAGTATTAATGGGCGTAACTAAACGAGGGACTATATTTTTCTCTCTAAATATCAACTAGATACCTATGCTTAAGGGTGCCTTTAAACGAATATTTAGGGTCATTTTATCCGAAGTTAGACATGAAAAACTATGATATGTTTCATGTAATCTCAGTAAAATTTTCATATATTGTGAACCAGTTTTTTTAAATTAATGAAATAAGTTACATTTTTCATGGAGCAATTATTTTGATATGACATTGAGCAATTATTTTTATTAATACTCGGTTAACTTAGTAATATGTAATTAGGAGTGAGGAACCATTTGACACTAAAAGCTCGAACATTTAATATCAATGAAGGTAAATATATTTTAGATGAGTGATTAATATTAATACTGATGTTGATTCATCAAAGAACACTAAGGAAAGAACTATTCCTCATATTCATTGCTACTCTTCATGAATAAATGATGTATCTTGTTACATTTTGAAAAATAATAAATCTTTCTACAATTACACTTAGAAATAAACTAAGTTTAAAGAAAAAATAAAGTTTTTATTTTTAAGTGTTATTTCTGAATTATTTCCACAAAGTTGTGTCAGAAACAGTATCATCTGCCTTAACAATTATTCTATGAAATTTCTGAAATTGCTTGGAAGTACTAAAATAAGATTTGATCAGAGTATATGTTGTGTAACAATTCTACAGTTTCCATTAAACTGACTTTCTACTCTTAATTTATTAACACATGGTATCATGAAGCTTAAAATATGAAGGTTGTGTTTCCAAGGTTCATATTTACTTATTTATATTTCACCTTTTAAATTATGGTTGACAGAAAAAAAGAATAAGTTTTTTTTGCGGTTAATTCTGGTGAATTGCATGATTTTTATTATGTCCCATAATTTAGTATTTCAGAGACAATTTAATATGAAAAACAAAGGATAATGTGTCGATGGCTACAGTTCATTATTTTACATAAATGTTTTTAGTTTATTACAGATTTAAATAGAATTTCATTAACGTAAAATCTTAAGAAGATGAATCAGCACATATTTATTGTTATTTTTAACTCATTTTAAAACTAAAATATAAGAAAAGCGCCTTATTACCTCCAAAAATCTCTATACCATCATCTCATGAAAAAATAAGGTAATATAAACGTTATAATTGTGATAAATTAATAAATTTAAAGTGTTATGTAGCGATTATTACAAAAAGTGGCTCAATATAATAAGAAATATTGATTTATTAATCTATCGTTTAAGTAGTTATACATGACTTTATCTGGTCATAATAGTTTCGATAAATTCAAAACAATCTTTTTACTTCACCTTTTTGACGTTGAATTAAAATATTACAGATATTTAATATCAGATAATTCTTCACAAATGAATAAGCTTTGCATCTTCCTAAATTCAGCAGCTTCACTAAGATTCTCGGGTTAATACGACCGGTTTGAGCTCGGGAATGACTTAGATAGGTGCCGCTCCTGAAAAACAATATTATATTAGTCGATCTATAGAAAAAACTAAGAAGCCAACCTGGAGAATTTTGCAAATCTCAAATATATGCAAGTATTTTTTTATAATCTCATCGCATATTATTTGTTAGAGCCAAATTACAATTTCCCAGTGTAATAAACAAATGATCGATGGATTAATAAATCAATATTTGATACTATTTTGAGCCACTTTTGGTAATAAATACTACATAAAACTTTAAATTTATTAATTTATCACAACTATAACGTTTATATTACCTTATTTTTTCATGAGATGATGGTATAGCGATTTTTGGAAGTCATAGGGCGCTATAATTATATTTTAATTGTAAAATATGTTAAAAGTAACAATAAATAATAAAATATGTCCTTTTTCATCTTCTTAAGACTTTACATAAATGGTCTATTTACATCTGTTATAAACTAAAAAATGGTTTTTTACGTTAATATACATGACTATCTTATAACATTAGGTAAGAATCACGACATGTACCGAAAATGAATAAATAAACAAACAAACAAATAAGTAAATAAATACATAAATAAAATATTTTCGCAAATTGGTGATTTTATTCGTAAATAATGTTTATTCATTTCATATTATTTTATAGATTTATTTTCTATTTTTTAGTTAAATTGGAGCCCACCATGCGAAAAATCCAATTTAATTATTTTCAGCGAATTTTGATGCTATATTATATGAGTCAGACGTTTTGTGTTTCTAAAAGAGGACCTCTTATTAAACAGTTAACAACACATATCTTTTAATAACTTAATTTACGAAAGTGTAATTAAACATCGTTAATATAATGTGCTATAGGCATTCTGCAACCCATCCAGAAAATCAAGTTGCACAAAGCACCAATCCATTATGAGACTTTTAATTTGGTAATAACAATGGGATAACATCTCTAAGCAGAAGATAAGGTGCGTAGAGTCCCGACGACGACCAAGGGTTTTGACCAGGCCATTGTTTGGGGTCTTGTGCTTTGTAAAGAGCATTTCTTATTCTTCTGAGGTTATGGAAGTTTCCTAGTGCCGTCGCATCTGCCCGTATTTACGGGTAAGACGAGATATCTTATCTAAGATGGAAGTCAAAGATGAAAAGACTCTAGAGAAGGCCGAAAAATTTCTCATAAAACTGTAAAAAGATTCATTCACTAATTGATAGAAATTCCCGGGTACGTTCACTTAATATATCAGCTTACACTTTCTGGAAAGGTATCATTGCATCCAATAAGTATGGAAAAAATAAAGAAAAACAAGAGATTAGCCGAAGGGTTTTTATTTTTTTCATGCAGGATAATGGGAACATAATATTTTAATCGTGCAGTGTAAATTTCATTCACTCATTAAATAGAAAAAAATAGGTAAAAGCTGCGTCCTGGCGCTGAAACTTGTTTAAATATGTATATTTTTTGTACCCATGTTTATTCGTAACTCGATCTATAATAGAGATAATCCATTTATTCTTAACAAACCATAAATTTTAAGCATACGAGTATATTGGATTTTTACGTATGGTAGCTACTGATGAGGGATCGTTGCTCCCGGTGGTTTAAGCTGCTTAAGTATTGGGAAATCGAACTTTCAACGCCTGTATATTCCATTATTACAATATATTTGAATTTTACGAAAAATGTTAGATCTTTTTCGGTAAATCTATTATAACATTTACAATTAATAACAAAATGTATTACAGATCATGTAATATTCTCTAAGTATCCGAGCCTTTTTTGTCTTATTGACTTATTGGAGCAATTAATACTTTTAAAGAATGTCCTATTTTATTATATTTTATCGTCTTTGTTCCTTGCCACCTCCCGCTTTGCTAGGTAACTTTCTAGCAAAGGGATTTAAATACGAATTTTCTCAAAAGCGAAATGTGGTAAGGAATATGGAATTAGGTACGTTCCAAAGAAAAACAATTTTCATGCAGACGGAAAGTAAACCCTGGCCTTTCAAATTCCTGTTGAGCGTGTTTGTCTTTTGATATGTTCACTATGTTCATGGCGTTATTTCAATTATGGCAGCTGCAATATCATCACTCTTCAAACCAAGAGGAAAGTCATATAATGATTGCAATGGAAGGATAGAGGGAAGGTCAGTGAAAATAAACGTTTTAGCTGGTAGTTACTTGAACACTTTGTCTCTTATGTTTTGTTTATCTTTTCCTAATGTTCTATTACTTATGCTGTGTTTTCGCCATTTTGTGAGGCATATATGCGTAATTATATCAACAGTCGTAAGGCTAGTTTCTTTCTACTTATGCTATTCGTTTATCACCTTATATCACTGTGGATCATACACTTTGTATATCTGCTAAAGCTATTCTTTTTCCATCTTCCTTCATATATGTCCGTTCAAATTCAGGATGAGTGACTCCTATTCTTGGTGAATGAAGTCCGGGCAAAGGGTGTGTCCCGGGAGATTCATCAGTAGAATTTTCTGTTCTCAATGGTGGCACGTTCGACCAAAAATCTAGTCTCATGATCAAGCAATGGTAATTCAAAATATACTGTTTCACAGTATATACCTTTTATGAAACCGGTCGCAATAAAGTTCCATACTCTCTACATACATATATTATTTAGTACATCTTTCCATATCTCACGTTTTATTACACATGTTTGCTAATATATCTTCTCATCTTCGCCCGGTGATGAAGTTACAGTTGTATTACAAAATACACTCAGTGAATTCAATCACTCAACCCACAAGAAAGGTTATTGTAAATTTATTTTATTCAGTCGTTCATTCCCTCAGTACGAAGGATTCCACAAAGAACAGAGCTACTGGTTCTCTTCCTCTCAGTATCATATAGTTTCTTTCATTTTATAAGATTATGCTACAGGTCAATGTCATTTTGCTTACTTAGGCCTGAAGACGCCTCTATAACGGAAGAGAAACTGTTGGCAAAAATTGTAGCCTATGCAGCTGATACCGTTAGTATGGTACGCAATATTTATTCTCTAGGTTTACATACCTATCCTTATATAGTAAAAGTTTTTTACAACTAGGAAAAATATACAAATTATTATTCAACGTTTAACTAAATCTCTGAGCCTTACCAGAAAGTATTTTGTGAATGAATTAATTTTATTCTTTCCTGTTTATGTTGAATGAAAGCACTTGCTCTGATATTTATAAGGCCGAGGCAACTTAATACTTGCATTCTATCTCCGACAATTGTAGTATTGCTGATGAATTTAATCTGAATATTATGCAAATAATTGTTCAGAATCTTAGGTAATATTTTGTTCGTGTAAATGATATTTTAAATATTCCGAATCTCTTCAATCATAATCTAAGTTATAGAAAAACGTGTTTTTTTAATGTCTGAAATGCAAAATTTCATGAATCGCCTGCTATGGAACGTCTTTTACGCAAGGGGTTTCATTTGGACGCAGAATTTGTCACAGATATAAAGCAGACCTCCTAAAATTTTCCACTTATTTCTTGAGAGATACAAAATTTTTTCAAAATTTCTCCTCGGGTGATGACAAATAAAAACACGCCGGGACAGGCATGGGAAGATATTACGATGTCTCTGAGTCCAAACGATGGAATTGAGTCACGTGAATTTAGTGGCACCGCTCGCAACGAGACTCCAAATCTTTGCAGGAAGAGTGCGGATGCTGAGTAAATGGGAAGGACTTATAAACAAGGAACATATGAAGGAGAGAAATGAAATGAATGCCTGAAATTGAATATCGCGAATTGCTACTAGGAAATTCACCCCCTGTCACATGGGGTGGTGTCGAGCTGTTGGAAGGAGAAGAGTGGATGATTACGATGTAGATGATAAGGAGACAAACGGAAGAAGATGCAGTTGTTGTCATCCGCTCCGAATAAGGAGCGACAGCTATGTTGGAGGGTTTGGAGTGTAGACGCCGGCTGTGTGGTTTTTCAAGTTGGTAAAGGAAGATTGTTCATTGTCAACCCGGGATGAATCCAGGCAAGAGAATATTCTTTCCCAGGCGGCACCGCCAGATGATACCATAATGTTACACCGGGGGTGAGACAAATTCAAGAAATGCTTTAGCCAAGGAGAAATACTTTTAGTTTCCTAGGAATTTGCAATTACAAGGAGCCTCGCAAACATGCACGTCCAAAGTTCTCTCAAGGAATGGCCAAGGTTATGTCACAGTAGTAACGGTCGGATGCTAATTCATCTTACCAGTTAAATTGAATACATTTCAGGAATCTCGTTTCGACATGAAATACTAAATACTCAAATATAAAACAAACAGGAAATCACTCCAAGTAATTTAAAGGAAAATACTGTGAATGGATCAGTAGCTTGGAAATTTAAGATACAAGTACATATAATAATTTAAAAAATTTAAATTCCTTTAAATGAAAATAAGTTATTACTTATTTTCACAAAGTATGGAAGCATTGCTGAAATACTTTTGTATCTCGATTTCCATATTTATGTGACACTTCATATGTTTATGAACGTGCTATTTTTTCCTATGTTAATGTTAATTGATGGGTATTTTATTTCCTAATTTTTATGTAAGGATTCTCCCACACAGTCATCATAAAGTGTTAAAAGAATATTTTTGTGTATTTAAGTATTTTTAAAAATTAAAAATATTAAATTTTAAAGTTATACCTGCCAAAATATTTTATTGATTCACCGAAATTGGTTTTCTAATACCAACAGACATTAAGCCAAATGTTGGTTTATGACAGTTCAGAGGTTAAATGTTTTTATATTCCCTTAAATACAACATTTATGAGACGCAAAAAACCTGTTTTAAAAACTTTATCCATATAAACATACTTTTACTGTAAAAACGAAATAATTAAAATATTTACAGACAAGACTGATTTTTTTCTATTGTTCTCTAAACATTCAAAATCACAACTGGCCGCTCTTTTATAAAAGCTTTTGAATAGGAACTGGGAAAGTGAATTGGTATTTTAGATTATTTTAACTGAATAGGCATGTCATCATTTAACAACAACTCAGACTATTTTATAGATTACGCTGTAGTTTAGCCGTGTTAGAATGGAACGTTCTTTTGGAATCGATTCGCTGTTCTTGAATCCAATTCAACAGTGCTATTTTTAGGAAACTATCCCGACAGAATTTATGAAATATGCATGTGGATGGATTGTTTTTGCTCCTGGGCAAAATTAGCCACCATTCCTCCGCGTGCAAATATGGTCGAGGCGCGTCTGCGAATGGTTACACGCGAACGGCGGTTCATCCGGAGGAATAGGTCTTGAATATTCATCGCACTTTGAGGATGACAACATATTTCGTACGCACCGAGGAAGGATGTGCCAACCGATTATACGAGGCGAGGCATGAGGGAGTGTTGTAAAAAAAGAGAGAGGTGCCTTCCGGTTCCCTTCACTAAATTGTTGAGAGGAGCTTGTGCCAAGTACGGCGCATCTGCGACCCCAGGGGTGTGTAACGTTCCTCTCTCGCGCGCCTTCCCCCTCCCACCTTCCTCCTACTTCTCCTTAAAGACTAGGCGACCTACTCCTATAAGGAGTTGAAAGCTCTACGCGAAGATCCTCCTCGAAATCCACGACCTCCTCCCATATTTAAAGAGGCAGTGAGAAGTTTCTGGGGATCGTAATTCTAGTCGCTTCACGGATCCTTCGCAAATGTGTCGAATCCTCTGTCGTCCCGTCACTCACGGAGGAATGAAGGCTAATGACCTTATGATTGAAAATATAATAAATTTACCTCATTCTAACTCATAAGGGTATCAGCTTCCTTTCGTAAAACCTGAAAACTATCCTCATGTAAACTAACATCAACGAGGTTTCTGTTTATGGATTAGGAAACTGAAGACGTCGTATCTAATTGAATTTTAAGTGTGCCGCAATTTTCTTCACTTCATGAATGAAAGGACTTGTATTTTACGTCAGAAACTGGTCCAGAAGTGATTAATAAAATACTTGTCCTATCCTACTGAGTGGTTCACCCCTTTCTAACGTATATTTTAAAACTAATGGCCATGAGCTCTTATGTACCTGCCATCGTCGCGAAAACGAGCAATATGTATGTTTAATATTATTAACTTCTGCGTTTGCCTGCGTACATGGAAATATAATGCCTGATATGGAAAAGAGGCGCATTTCTCGTTCTTCATTCTAAGATGCCTTAAAAACCTATGAATAATCATTTATAAAATCGTTTGTGTTTTGACAACTCTTTTATGATTTAATACAGTAATATTCTTTGCATTAATTAGTATAAATTAATAAAATAATAAATAAATAAATATGCTTTATTTAGCATATGCATAATGTATTATAGATACACCGGTTTTAGTTGTTGTCGCATTATTTTTTATTTTTCGGATGTTAATGTTTGTATTATGGAGTTCTATGTCACAAGAATAAGTTAATTCATTAAAAAAATCCCTCAAAGGTCAATTATCTACATTCATACAATAAAATTCTTTATAGGCATACAGTATAATTTTTATTGTAACCTAATTATCATCATAAAGTTTAATTATACTGCAAAGTAAGGCGGTCTAATCATTATATCATTCTAAATAGGTAACTATAGTTAGATGAATTTTTTAGTGGAAGGGACCAAACTTAAATTTGGACATTAAAAATAATCAGTAATACTGTTCAGGTTTAAATGTTAATGCTATAATTTCAAGTTTTAAATAGGGATCTCAGAGTAATCATTCTTTGAAATCTAATTGTGTTCATTAAGTAACTTTTTAAATCAATGGAGAAGGTCACATTATCAATAGTCTTCTACCTTTAATATTTTAATAATCATCAGATTGTTTAGATTATAAATACCTATATATTTGCCTTTAATTTCTTTACACGTCTAAGAGATATGCGAAGTCGCTGTAGTCCTCATATAGAAGATACTATCCTTATACACACAGAGAAAATGTTATGAATCTAACAAAAAATTCAGTAATAATTACCGTTTTTTTTGGAAAAATCAAAGATGTAATTTACTTTTCTCCCTTTAAAAATCATTTTTACTTATACCGCGCCCTCCAAGTCACACATGAGATCTGTAGTAGCGTGTAGTAGCGTGTAGTAGGTTGTTAATACCAATCGTACCATATCTTCTCTCACCAATCCGTTACCGCCTGTCACGTTTATTCAATACGCAGGCGGTTAATATACTTGACGGTGCACAGGCACAGTTATGGTCATAGAATATAGTACTTACAATTATCCTTCTACTCCTCCGCAACCAATGCAGCATGTCTGCTAAAGAGTCGATTCACAAATATGTGTAGATTGACAGAAAACTATACTATTTGTAAATAAGTTTTTCCATTGTCCGTGAACCATCTCGTATTGCAATCCTAGGTTTCTTATGTTCGTTTGTTTTTAAATCGTCAATCGTGTGTGTCAAGAGTAAGAATTTGAATCCATCGAAACATGAGTTTATCAATTTTTTTATCATGGTGACCTTGTCTACGACTATACTGTGGAGTTTGTTGATTTATTCTCTGTGATAAAATTAAGAATATGTTTAGTCCATAACACTTCCAAAAGTCATAATTTTATGACCTGAACTAGGAATAATGATTCCCAGCGGTAGTATTAGTATTTTTGATTAATGGATGAGTCCCTTAAATGATGGATAAATCCCAATTGGAAAAACACAGCATCAATGCCCTAGGCAGGATTGTAACCCGCAACATTTGGGTTGGCCGACGAGTACTCTACACCATAGCTAAGATTTTCAGTCTGTCCTGGACATAACATTAACCCTGAGTTTGTGTTAAGCCAAACTAATGAGTGCGTATGGTTACTCGAGGTTTTTTAGAGCAGTAGAGCGCCTTAATAGTGTTTTGATACTTTCCGTAAATGGGCTTTCAGTGGTCCTTGTCATTAACATTTGAAATGAAGCTAACAATTTTAGTCGGTCGTCAAGTTTAATGTCCGATACGTGAAGAATTCACAATTAAATTCTTTTTTAAACACGTATACCTATACGTTCAAATCAATATGGTTATTCGAACCTGTGTTTTAAATGGTTTAGACGAATTAAATAATTCGTGTAAGATAAAAAGCAATAATTGCAAAAATATTTACTGAAAAATAATAAATTTCATCTCAACTGGTTATCATTTCCTTTTATTTTAATGCTTACTAACAACACCAGTAGTTGCTAGCTGTAACTGAATTTTTTCATATGAATCAGCTAAGTAATTGTAAGCTAAGCTAAGTATCAACTAAGTAGTATAATATGAAATTTTAACTGTAATAGTAATTCCGCCATAACTACAAGGTCATGGAAGTTGTATATATACATGTTAAATAATAGAGGTGGCTCGTGCTTTTCTACAGAATATTTATTTTGAACATCGCGTTTCATCGTATTGTGGCATCGTCACCTACAATTCTGAGGGCATGGTGTTTTACCACATATATGTATAGGCAAAGCATGATGGTTTGTGGGGTAGGTTGGGGTTCGAGATGGATATGGTGCTATTTAAAAACCAATAACAAATGGGTAGTAGAAAGTTGGGGAGGGTAGAGGGGGACGTTATGAGGGAAAAGGGGGAGGGAAAAGGGAGAAGGAAAGGTGAGGAGGTCAAGACGAAAACTCAGGAAATGGGCGAAGGGGGGTTTAATGAGTGCGGATAGAGGGGTTTGAGGGGTTCATGGTCAGGGAGAGTGTGCGGGCGGTTAGAAAAAGTGGGGGGGGGGGGG
>WURS02014716.1:0-12207 GCA_011762765.2 Rhinocypha anisoptera | reverse complement strand
TCACGTCCCACGGGTCAGCGGCGGGACGAAAGGAAGGAGGGTCGCCAAATTAAAAAATCAAGATTGGAAAGGCGAATTATCCACAGGGGAGGAAAATAAATATTTCAGTCGTGCGTCGCGTGTGATCGTGGTGGAGCAATATAGGACACGCGGCTAATTTTTTTTGTTGCATTTTATCCACACGCTGAATCGGCGGAAATAAAAAAAAGAATCAACCCAGAAACGGAATGGAGTATATTGCACTTTCCATTCTTCCCCAAAGGAAAGTTGTAACTGCATATTTAATCCACTGTGAGGACACAGAATATCGCGTAAAAAGTAAAAGCGTACTATAGCTGAAGTAGGGGAAACGTTTGTGAGAAAAAAGTTTTTTATTTTTTTGTGAGAAAAAGTTTGTCAATTGCGAAGATTATGTTATACAATATTCATAGCTTTAACAAAATATGAAGAAAAAATAAAAAATACATGACAGCAGGAAAACTATCATGAATGTGATAGTTTTTGACAGAATTGTGGAAATACACTAGATGCGAATTATAAAAAAAATACTAAAATATTCGACATGTATATTTTGGATAACATCACAATGTAACTTAGGATTTTGGACATGATTAAGCATCAAGATCAAAATTTTACAGCGACTTTTTTCCACAATATTTTAATTTGACTGTGATAGTGACAAAGTTTTGAAGTCATTGTCATTTCTATAAAATACAGCATTGATTTGGAGGTTGTTTCATTATATAGAATAAGGAAAAATTATTTAAATCTTCAAAACCATTTTTACCAACCACTGGAGTCCTGTTTTTGACGATTCTACGTAAAATGAGTTGAAATGTAATTATATTTAGTTTCAACTATTAGTTGATAAATATTTTTGGAGCCTCTTCTCAATTTCAATTTTCTTCCATTCTTCAATTCCTATCCTTGTAAGCCTTTCCCTTTGGCCTAAAGAACCTGATATTAGTGTTGAGTAGTCTTGAAACAACATCTTAAAAAAGTGTTTATACGCCAATGAACAACTTTCACGCTACAAGTGGATATATCCTTAATAATGCTTGAACGAGAACCGTCAACGAGCAAGTTTTGAAATCTAGGGAAATGGGAACGAAAAATAAAAGATGTTTGTTCACTCATCAGTAACATCCCTTTCCCTAAGCTTCCATTGCAGTAAAGTCATTTTATTTTAGCAGGTTTCCTTAGTAACTTTCACTGTAAGTTACAGTGAATCAGAAATTTATTAGGTGACCAAAAAGAGAGGGCGTAACCACCCACTAGATTTATATACTCTGCCAATGCTTATGAATACTAATAATCGTTTTCAACTAATTAAAGGAACATTACAGCCCCTTAATATCTGCCCATATATCTGATAACAAATCTTTTGTGATGTTTAAAACTTGTTTTAATTTCACAAATTTTGATTTACCATATTCATTGTCAAAAACTTTTACAATACGTCCACAATAAAAATAAAACACAATCACGACCCGGGTTTTTTATACCGTCATCTTCCCGTTTTATTTTTATTGTGGACGTATTGTAAAAGTTTTTGACAATGAATATTAATTCGTTCCACAAAGTTGGAATTCATGGTATCTCATTGATTTACCATGTTTTAAAAATTAAACATTCCAATGTATTTGTGATAATGATTTAGTGGAAAACAAAGCTAAGTGACTGAGTAGAAAATGGCTTTTTTCATATAGTGACGTTATTGGACTCGAAAATCTTACGTTATTGATTTCTATGAACCGATTCACTAAGCATAAGTAGTACTAGAACCGATTTACTAGTATAGGAAGGATTAATTAGGAGATTGTAATGTATATATAGCAACCGATGGACAAAACTTGGTTAAGTAATAGACTGATATCGGCGAGAAGGTCAATAGAGTTGTTAACGGAAGAAAGGAAATAAATTTTAAAAATTTTTGAACAACCTCTTGAAAATTTTATGGAAATTTAAAAATAGGTGATTAATATTATCTAATTATAATAGGTGATTAAAATGATCTAGGAGAAAACACAGTTATAGGTGATCAACTTTCATCAAACTACAAATAAAAAATGCTCAAATAATCAAATAATTTATTATTGATATTATATATTATTACTATGATATACGATAATAAAAATTGTGAATATATATATCAAGTAGGTACAACAAATGTTCCTCTCATATGATATTTCTTTCGACTTTTAATTAATGGATCTACCTCCGGCAGGGGACCTTCAAACATGAAATTTTGCTCAGGGAATTGCAAATTGCTAACGGAAGTTACGAGAATGGATTTACAGAGCGTTAATTCTATTTACGCCCACAAAAAATACATCTCTTAAAATTTTATGCCATGTCGCATCTCAAAACTGAGAAATCGTTTCCAGTCATGAAACATATTTACATATATAAAATACCCTGGCCGCGTTTGAAGGAGAACATTCGGAGATGAAACGGAAGCCGGGAAGCAGAACTGGGATTCATGCCTTTCATCTCGCACTCATGATCAGAGGGCAACTCTCCGCGGCAAATGGATTTGAATACCCTTGTTCCCACTACTTCATTTTACTCTACGGCCTTGAACAGGAATGACTGTGCATTTCCGATTAAACGCTGGTAGCAAAACAGAGAACAGTCATGAAACTGGACCCACTGAACACAAAGAACGGAGATGACTTATTGAAGCGTAGTGAGCGTTGGAAGTGGCGGAGCAGAAAGACTGGTCGTTTGTATTATTCATCAGCGAAGAATACACAACGCAGCACGTTTTACGTTTAAATGACCACCAGTCCTCCTGTCACTCCCGTCACCAAAACTTCAATCCCCGAAACACACTTTTTCACATAATAATTGACAATTTGCTACAAAGTATGCATCGTATTATTCTTTCCGCCCATAGACATGAATTTATTTATTTACTCGTGTTCGAATAAGTGTCCCGTCGGCTATTTTCCTTCCGGATTTACAAGAATTTCAGTTAGTTCTTGAGTAAGGTTTTATGCCAGTTACTGGGTCACATCTTACAACACCTTAAGAGTTAAAAAAATATGAGAATAAATGAAATTCAATCAAAAAGAACCACGACGATGAAACCAAGCATGTAATAACAGAGATATTGATAGTCTAATAGGTTTCAATATGGTAATCAAGTGTCGGAGAGTAAAAAAAAATCTAATAAATATCGGACAAGACTTTCAAATAGAACAGAGACTTGCTAACAAAGTGCTGACTAGCTATGGATATAGTTCATGTAGCAGTCGATGTCGTTGTATGCAAGATTCAAACGTAAGTATAAAGGATATCCTCTAAAAAGCAATAACCTTAACAGCTGGAGGAGATTTTAACCTTCAGTCTATTACATCGTCTTCAGTATATTTGTAAGGCACAGGTGTCGTCTGGGTCTACAGCTATATATTTCATTTCTGCATAGGTTCTTCCTTTACATCTTACAGCGTACCAACTCTTCTTCTTCTTCCAATCTCTATATTTCCGTCAACCTTTCCTCCAATGATTCGTCTCTGCAAATTTTATCTTCTTAGCATGTGCCCAATCCGTCCCTTTTTCCTTTTGGCATTAGACATCGTTCTTTTGTAATCCTCCTCTTTTTTTAAAAGTGTTATTTCAAAGTATGGTTCAGCTATAAGCCTCTTCAGACCGGAAGGAAGGGTGCACAAGGATGGGTAGGAGGAAGTTTAGGCTCATTAGAGCTTCTAAAATAAATTTTAACTAGCGAAACATTAATTTTCGACATTCTTATAGATAATCAGAATTAAAAGCATCAAAACTATTTATGTTCCTTCTGTTTTTATAAGAGGACGTGGCAGACTAGTGGCTAGAACGCTTGACCACAGGACGGGAGACCCCGGTGACGCCTCAGGAAACCTCCAGTTACACCACTGCGAGTGTTTTTCTGGGAACCACATCTTTCTGGGAAACCGCATGTGGGATAGGGAAAGGAACAGCGCGCCCTTTACATATGGATTTGAACGCGTCGCGGTGCGCCGTTAGGCTTAACTCTAGTTGGAATCCTCTACCCTCACCTCTCAAACCGAACTAAGGGTTGAAGACTGACTTTTTTTATAGGTCGATCCTCGGCCTCATACCAAACAACACTCGAAAGAAAGCATTATGCTAATCTCTTAATTCCAGTGCCATTTCCCTGGTCGTAAGCAGGCATTTAATCCTCCGAATTGCTGCTTTTTCATTATCAATTTTGGTTCTTATCTCTTCTTTGGAGAGGCAAATTCAGTTAACGAGAAAACAACTAAGCAGACAGAAAAAGGAAGAAGTATAAAAAAATAACGTTTTTCCACCATTCATTTCATCAAATTATGATGTATGATGATGTGATGTATCTTAAAAGTATCCGAAAAATGCTTACATGTCGAAGTACTATGTCTTTTTACCTTGTGGAAACATAAGTAGACAGAATACCTACAAGAACGCTGTATATATTGCACAAATATATATATATATATATATTAAATTTTTTATGGGTCCATAAAGATGGTTCCTAAACTTTATGAGTTAGAAGCTCATGTTAAACAAAAAAGAAACACTTTCATGATACGTAGAAATAATCAATCATGAACTAAACAGGTTGATAGTCACTAAATTGAAACGTAAAAATAATGCATCTCGTTGTCACGACGGCGAGGTTGACGGTATTTGAGGGGCACAAAGGATATTAAATTCTATTCTCAACAGGGACAACGAATAAAATAATACATACATCACTTAAGAAATAGGCAATAAAAAAATACATCATTCGCGATTCTTATAAAGTATTGTTAGATCTCACGCAAATGGATCCTTTTCACTACGCCGTTTTCTTACCCTCTCGTGAGAAAAGACATATTAATTGTGCCTGTTGAAGATGGCCTGAGCGACTTCAAGTCTGTACGTGTGGGCTTTGGCAAAAGAACTAACATAGAACACGAAACCCAAAGGCAAAGTATTCATCTATCCAAAAGTTGACATTAACAGGTTTTGCATTATTTTTTCGCCTCCACGTTTCCTTTATTCAAATCGAATGCGTTCGAAAGGAAACTTCGAGGGAACTTGGAGCTTATCCCTAAATTTTGGCCTCAAATACCGACTTCATACCAGCAGAATACGTACATTTAAAATAGCAACGAGGTGAGATGGGATAACAAAGAAGTCCGGGAAGCAAAACGAGAGCAGAGAGGTCATACGATACATGCAGAGGTTAAGAGGCTCGAAAAAAGTAAGATATTCAAGGAAGATAATCATATCAAGAAAAAATACAATTGTTACAAAAAAATGCAAAATAAGATTACGTGACGCAGCTCTCGAGTTCACACGCAAAAAGTTATTCCACTATTTAGACGATAACACTAAAGCGTTCTGACCCATTTTCCTTAGATCAATTTTGTAAAAGGTAATGGAAAAGATAGCAAAAATGTGTCAAAGCATGTCAAATATTTACAGAAAATACTTTATAAGCAGCAATCAGTGTGGAGTTTGGTTTACCCATAACTTACTATTATCAGGAGGGAATGGGAAAGAGGCCGACAAGATATTTTTGAATTTTAAAATGGTATTCGTCAAGCTCTTCAGCAAGAAACTTGTGAACAAAATAAAAATTTCCAGGATTAATGAAAATACATTGCAAGACGTTAGACATATGAAAAAAATGCTAGATAAATGTATTCCAAAAGCTTAGAACCGCTGAGTTAAATAGTAAAGTTCCATCCATCATTTTTAGCACATAAATAGAACCTTCCAACCATATTCACAAAGTAAGAGAGATAAATGTTCAAAGTAAAAAGTTTAAGGATTCCTTCTTTCCGCAGATAAGCGTGAAAGTACCCGCTTGAAAATATTTAACAACATTTCTTAGACAATATACTTAAGCAGGACTTAACCAAAAAATTTGGTAGTTTCACACTACCATAAGGTGGTTTGGCGGGTGTGATTGTAGATTGAGATCTGTAGAACAAAAATGATCTTTCAAGATGGCTTACACAACTGAATTAAAAGAAATATATTTTTATATTATTTAAGGATGGTTAACCTATGAAATTATGATCAAGGAGCACCAGGATAAACATTCAACCATTGTATCACTAATAGCCAGTATTGATCAAGTAATAAGAGATCTATTAGGGATTATATTATAACACACACGTACGATCACAAGAACGCAAACTAGCAACCATTTACTTAAGGGTTTCGATCATGTTCCAGGCTCCACCGCAACAGAATAACGCAAACACACATCACTGCTCCGGCGCAAGCACTCCCTAACGGGCATGTTTACGTAATCCGTAGAGTGGCAATGTTTTTGGATTGAAATTGGAGGCGGAACGATGCCTAACAGTACGGGGCCTCATGGAAAGAGGCAGAAGACTGAGTAACTAGGTAATGAAGTCGGAAGTTGCTCTTACTCTTGTTAAGGTACTAATACAGGCACTCAACATGCGAAGTATTTCGCCTCGTTTTAGCAACAGTTGAAACTTTTCATTCCACCCTCGTAATTGGGAAAAGTCATGCTTGTACGCATTGATTTTATTACATAGGTTCTTAAATTTTGAAAGAAAAGATTTGTACGGAGAAGAAAAACTTCGTACAGCGTTTTCCATGGAGAAGTGCCTAATCTTCTTTCAATATATATTCAAATAAGATAAAAAAATCTACCAAGAGTATCTAAAAAATCTTATTGAATCTATTTAACCAGCAACACATCAATCGTTCCATGATTTAAGTCGGGGCTATTCCATATGAAATAAGTCAATCCCTGGAGTATTCCATTTCAACCAAAAAGTCATACTTTAATATCTATAATAAAAATCTGAAAACAAATACTAAAACCTGATAGGAAATAACACATTCACGCGGTAATGAATTTAATGATTTAAGGCTTCACTTCATAGGAGTTTATAATATCTACTATAGAAAAATGTACTTTTCCACTGTCTTTCAAATATATCTATTAAGTATTTATTACGGACCTAATAATAATGTAATGCATTTAACAATCAATTTGTTTTAAATATTTCTAGTTTAGCTACACAGAGTTTGTGACAATTTATGCTTTTATGCTATTTGATAAGTTTCAGTGCGAAACCACAAAATAAATTAATGACTTGGAGTGTCTATTAAACGTTAGAAAAGGCGAATCACTATGCTACGCAATGAAGGAAACTTTTAATATGTCAACATTTATTGTTCCGACTTCATTGTGAAGAAATGAATTCACTAAAATGACGCGCGGCTACGATTGCCAAGTGCCATTGATGAATCACCTTAGGCGATGGTGCTAAGTTACATGTGGCCACAGATTTTCAACCGTGACCTCTTTTAGTAATTCCCAAGCAAGCATTGCCTCCTTTCTTGATGACTGTCAACATTAGGGGGAATTAAATCACGATCTCAAATTCTTCGACAAAGGGTGCTCTTAACCAATGCGTGTATGAGAACCACGTGTCAGTCCTGGGTTGTTCGACCTTGTATTTCGGAAACACTACTTAGATAGCACACTCATGACCAAACATAAAAAAAACCTTAAAGTTTTCGTATCGTATTGAAGAGAAACCTATTTTCGAGCATTTTCTCCTGCATGGAGACGCGTACTCTTACAGGAGAACAAGATGGAGCGAAGAAATGAAGAAATATCTCTCCCAATTCTTCGAGGTCACTCCTTGTTCCATTTATTTTCAAATTTCCCTCACCACAGTGTCATTCACGCCATTCCCAAATACTCAACCTCCACTCCAGACTGCACGAAAAACTGACACAGTCGTCTCAGGAATTATTGGTTTCTTTTTATGCGAGGGATGAAAAAAAAAGAGACGAACTTCGAGAACGACGCCCCAGCCGCGAACATATTGGGATTCTCCACTCCTTCTCGTCTAGTTAACCCCCAATTTTTATCTTTTCATCTCCGGGCAATTTGGATCCCGGGGGAAACTGACAACCTTCAGGCAATGTAGACATGCCTTCTGCGAAGTGAACGTTCCGAATATTGCAATGGAGTGCGCCACATGGCCCCGCGAGGCGTCATTCCTCTGTTCTCCTCCCTCTGGGGTGAATATCTGAAGGCATTCTTCGGAGATGAAGACGTCGGGACGGGTTAAAAACATCCCATTTCACACATTTCGAGAGGGCCGCAGACGCGAGTTTGCGCCCTGGAAATTCTTCTCTCTTTCGATTGATTTTTCAGGACGCATTTTCCAATACGAACGCACACGTCCAAGTTCATCGGGATGCTCAACGCTCCGAATTACCTATGAAGGGAAAGCGTCCCAAACTTCAACTAGATTTTATTTGGAGTGGCAGAAATTATGTTTCTGATGATTTTCTCCACTTTTCCAATCGTTCGGGTTGAAATTTTATTTCTCGCAATTCAGATAAAAGATCTGATAAAATTAATTGAGTCGTCTGTAAAAATAAGGAAACCAAAAAATATATTAAGGGAGACTTTAACGGAGCTTTCAATATGCCTTCTATTCTAATATTCAAAAGAGCAATTCTAGAAGAGAATAAACAGACTTTGTCATAATTTCCTCATTAAGTATATAATGCATCTGGTAGGATTTTTAGAATGATTATATACTCTTTATATATGAATCAATTCCTAAGCATTCGAATTTCAACAGAAGATTATTTCATTTCGAACAGAATTATGCGGAGTTTCTGAAATCGCTACTTTTAAAAATTTTCTCCACAGTTAATGTAATTCCTGCTAATATATTCTTTTTCCATAAATTGTAGAATTAATTGCTAAATGTAGTCTTCTTTCCAGAGTCTAATGCATGTTACACATATCACTGAGTAGATTTACGTATATTCAAAAGCAGGTCAGGTTAGCCCGGTGGGTAGAAGGCTTTCCGACCAACTGAAAGGTAGTAGTCTCAATACAAGGACATGGTTGTTTTTTTTCGTTCCAATGGGTTTAGTCCTCGATTTAGGGAGATATTAATATTTCGATTCGGGGATAATTCGGGGATTAATAAAGGACCATTTCCGCCGATGCATCGGATTAAAAAAGACCCCTCTTCTCAGATCTAGATCAAATAAAAAAACATTAAATACCACAAAGATCAGGCGTAATGTGGTGGAATTTTAACATTTTTATTGAATTATTAACGCAATTTTCCACAAAAATATATGTCTATTTCGACCAGCTTTCGATGTTACACTAATGATCATGTAGTAACATCGAAACCTGGTCGCAATAAACCTATATGTTTTGGAAAATTGCGTTGATAATTCAATCAACAGTAAATACCACCAGGGCCAACAATTAAAAACATTAGAGCATGGAAATAAATTACGATAATAAATATTTTGAAGTTTATTTCCCGATCGATTATAAATATTTCCTTTACGATTATGAGAAGGGGAAAATATTTCTACTCTATGAAGGAAAGTTCGATAGAGTTAAATCTGAATAACTACATTTATCCACTTTACATTCTAACTTCTTCAACTGTAGGCAATTTAGAAAAATCTCCTGCAGGATTTTAGTTTCACCATAAGGAATCAATAAACTCAGGGTTTAACTTTAAGCCATTCTTTAAAGCAGTCTGCTCCAGTAGTATCATCACGGGATTATTTTACTGGCTCTATTCCAAGCATTTACTACAGCAAAGATAAAGGAATGAAAATGCACAAGATGCTTCTACCTTCAAAGTCATAATCAGAGTTAGGTCAAGTGGAGGAGTCTTGGAATTTAACCCATTCTTTGTCCAAGGGGATAAAATTATCACAAAAAGTAGGCAGATAGCAGTCGTATTGGACGGGAGCCGAGTTCCGGAAGCAAAGGCTCCATTTGATATATCAAGTAGGCCATTCTTTCCATAACTGAAACGGACCATATAGAGACACGGACGAATCCATTATGAAGTAGGACGCATTTTCTCAATACGTGAAACGCCAAGGACCATACACGAGCCCTATGAGAACAGGGAGGCAGTAAAATGCACGGGTCTGATGGGGTTCCCAAGAGGAACCAAAAATCTTCATTCTCGAAATTGGATGAGCTGTAGACAAAATTTAAATTCTCTCTCCGTCGCCAAGAGACCTGCATCTCTATTTAGAAAACGTCGGCCTTTACTATTTTTGCTCAGAGAAGCTTTTAAATATTGCTATTTTAGAGACGACGGTACGGAGCAGTTTACAATTTCATAATTCTTATAATATTCCTATAAGGATATTCCTATAATTAACCTCAATAAAATACCTTTGGGGTGCATTTATCTAAATATAATCCTTATGCATTGAGTTAAGAAGTAATTGACCTCCAAAGAAGAAATATTTTCTTTAATCATTACATTCTCCATTTAAGCGACATATAGTATCTAAATAAGGTGAAAAATCTTTCCTCAGAGTCATTATTGAATTGCTGTCTTTCGGAACATATATAATCCCCTATTTTAAAAATTGTTGAGGATACCATTTCGTTCGACCGTGGTTATTTTTACACACAATCCGTAATTACCTAATGCCTCCTAATAATGAACTCATACAGAAACAATAAGATGCAATGGGACAAATGTAGAGGCACATAAAATATGAAGAAAATACCCGTGGGGGCGAACCAACATGGGAAAAACTATGACACTGGTTTTTCATTCAGTGCGAAACGAAAATCATTTATCATCACAGATTACCAATCCGAAGATTGATTTGTAGCAGCTTTCAAGACTATAATGTCACCCACCAACCTCTTCATACCTTTTCAGTTCCCAACTCTAACATACTCCATTATTCTGATTCATACACGATTCACGGACTATAATCTAGGGTTACCTCCTAAAAACCTTTCCAATTCAGTTTTCACCCAGAGTTATGTCTCAATACCTGCCTGATTACTTTCCACCTTATTGTTAATTACACTCTCGTCATAAGACAAAAGGAAATAAAATACTGAATGCAAGGCTCTCCGGATAGGGAGGAAAGGCAGGAGTAAATTCTTCTCGGGTCTTCCAACGGGTGAGTATGTCCATTGCGGCCAAAGTTTAGACTCCCAACTCGGTAATCGTCTTCAGGGCTTCGAAACGTTGGATACAATGGACACACTCACCCGGTGGGAGACCCGAGAAGAATATATTCAAGCAATAAGCCAAAAAAAGCATCAAATCTTTCTTCAAGGCGTCCAAGTATGAAAATTTCAAGATGGGAGGAAGTCGAAGTTGCTCCTAAAATAAATTTCAAATAGTTTTTTCAAACAGTGAAATCACTCATGTAATTGCACCAGACTTCAGTACTGAGTACTAAACTTTATCAATAAATTATATCAATACCGGAAGAATTCACGGTGTGAAATCTTAATTATACGATCATACTCGATAGAGATGGAATAACTTTAAAACAATATGTTAGTAAACATAAGGTTCCTGGAGAAAACGATTACAAAATAAGAATGACAAGGGGAAATATTAACCAGACGCAGTGTCGACCTCCGTCGCCAAGTTCTAGGGGAAAGAAATCGAGAAATTTTTCACCCATCCAATTACCTGCATCGCTGTTACCAACGCCCTCCGGCTCACCGCCTCCTCTCCTCGTTCTCCACGCCTCACCGGATTCGTTAATTTGCGAGCCCGACAGTCTCGCGGCCGTCAAATTTGATTGGTTCCGCTCCGGCCGCAGCGACGTCTAACCGTCATTTTGCATAGGTGGGCACGTCATGCGTCTTTTGCCCGACGTGAAAAAAATCAGGTCACGGTGGACGAAAGGAAAATAAATTTAAAAAAAAACAAGTGGGGGACAGACGGAGAAAATGCCGCCGCCGCCCGGGAACTCCGAATTTCGACCGAACTCGACAAAGGGAAACAATAAAATCCGAGGGCGGTTATAAATCACGAGGCGCGTGCGTGCTTGCGGAGTGAATGAGCAAAGGCAAAGCGAGCGGCGGCTCGGGAGGAGGTAGGTAGGCTGGTGGGTACTCACGCCGGAGGAAGAAAAATAAAGTGGAGGGTGAGGTATGCGACCCGACGCGAAGTGGAGAGGACGGTGGGAGCAAAAAAAATTGACGGCGCGCC
Source organism: Rhinocypha anisoptera (assembly GCA_011762765.2). Taxonomy (NCBI): domain Eukaryota; kingdom Metazoa; phylum Arthropoda; class Insecta; order Odonata; family Chlorocyphidae; genus Rhinocypha; species Rhinocypha anisoptera. Next base: position 199 of record WURS02014716.1, on the reverse strand, counting down.
ACGGCGATTTACCTAACCGCATCACGTGCGCTGAGACCATCGTCCCCCTTTTGATTTTACCCCGAGGAAAACATCGCGAATGCGGAAAAGCTACGCTTTAATGAATGTGCGTCTCCCAGCTCTCCTCCGTCGCGGGGTTGGATTTGGGGGGGGTGGGGGAGGAGAAAGCGCTGGTCCTTCGTGGAGGGGGGTGTGAGGG
>WURS02014705.1:0-12207 GCA_011762765.2 Rhinocypha anisoptera | reverse complement strand
TCTTTTAGACCTCGGGCTCTTTATCGAGCACCAAACGCTTTCTATGTTGCTATCATCGAGGGACTCATTTCTGCTCTAGTGGGTTTCCTTAAATGATTTTTGAGACGATTTTGGACCAAAAAAATTACATTTTCGTTAATATATACCTTATCCACAGGGATAATTGTATCTTTTAAATCATCTGTTAGATATCGAGATGGCTAATCCGTGGGATAGAGAAATAAATCTCTGATTTTTAGTTTTTGAGATATTTAAATTTATTATATTTTTTCGACCAAAAATTTATTTGGACCAAAAAATTTACATTTTCTATAATTTCTTCCTTATTCACAGCGATAATTGTGATCTTTTAAGCCATTTGGTATCTATTGAATTAGCGCATCCGTGCGTGTGTGAAAGAGTTATCTCTTATTTTTAGATTTTGAGATATTTAAGTTTAAATGATTTTTGAATCGATTTTGGACCAAAAATTTTACATTTTCGTCAATATCTACCTAATCCACACGGATAATCCTGATCTTTTCAAACATTTGATAGATATCGAAATACCGAATCAGTGGGTTTGTGAAAGAATTCTCTCAGATTTTTAGTATTTCCGTTTTTTAAATTTATATAATTTTTTCGACGTTATTGGACTAAAAAATATCATTTTCCACAATATCTTCCTTATTCAAAGGGATAAATGTGATCTATTAAACCATTTGGTAGCTACCTAATTGGCGAATCCGTTCGTTTTTGAAGGGATTATCTCTTATTTTTAGTTTTGGGATGTTTAAGTAAAATGATTTTTGGGACGATGTTGAAAGAAAATATTTTCATTTATATCTGGTCCACGAGGCTAATTGCGAAATTTTCATACATTTGGTAGATATCAAAAAGGCCTTAAGTATTTTGAGATATTTAAGTTTAAATGATTTTTGAGACGATTTTGGACTAAAAAACTTACATTTCCGTAAATATCTACCTTATTCTCATGGATGATTGTGATCTTTTCAAACTTTTGATAGATATCGAAATGGCACATCCGTGGGTTTGTGAAGGAATCATCTCTGATTTTTAGTTTTTAAAATATTTCAATTCTTCCATTCATATGATTCATTTGTCCAAAAAAATTACATTCTCGATTATATCTTACTTATTCACAGCGATAATTGTGATGTTTTAAACCTTTTGATTGCTAAGGAATTCATGCGTGTGTGAAAGGATTATTTCAATTTTTTAGCTTTTGAGGTATTTAAGTTTAAATGTTTTTTGAGACGGTTTTTGCACAAAAAAATTTATTTTTCGTTAATATCTACCTTATCCACAGTAATATATGTGATCCTTTCAAACATATTATAGATATCGTAATGGAACATCCGTGGATTTGAGTTAGAATTCTCTCTGATTATTAGTTTTTGGAATATTAAATTTTTATGATTTTTTCAAGGTTTTTGGACCAAAAAATTTACATTTTCTATAATTTCTTCCTTATTTACAGGGATAATTGTGATCTTGCTAAGGAATTGTGATTGCTAAGGAATTGGCGCATTCGTGCGTGTGTGAAAGGATTATTTCTTACTTTTATTATTGAGGCATATAGGTTTAAATGATTTTTGAGTCAATTTTGAACCAACAAATTTACATTTTCTTTAATGTGACGTTATACGTTTCGTGACCTTATACACAAAGGCAATTGTGATCTTTTCAACCATTTAATAGATTTTGAAATGGAGCATTCGTGAGTTTGTGTAAAGAATTCGATCTGTATTTGAAATGTTAAAATTTATATGATTTTTTCGACGTTTTTCGACCAAATTTTTTACATTTTTTATATTTTCTTGCTTATTAACAGGGTTAAATTTGATCTTTTAAAACATTTGGAAGCTATCAAATTGGCGCTTCTGTGCGTGTGTGAAAAGATCATTTATTATTTTTAATTTTTGATATTTTTAATTTTAATTGTGAGACCAGTTTGACAATAAAAATTTATATTTTCGTTAATATCTACGTTATCCACAGGGATAATTGTGCCCTTTAAAACTTTTGATAGATATCGAAATTTCGCATCCTTGGGTTTGTGAAAGAATTTGAACAGATTAGAGTTTTTAAGAAATAAAAATATTTTTATTTCAACTTTTTTGGTCCAATAAATTTTCATTTTCTTTAATTTCATCCTTATTCACTCTAATAATTGTCTAAAACAATTAGGTAGATATCAATACGGCGCATCTGTGCTTTAGTGAAAGGATTATCTTTTATTTATAGTTATTAGGATATTTAAGTTTAAATAATTTTTGAGAGGATTTTGGAGCAAAAATTTTACATTTTCTTTAATATCTACATTATCTATAGGGATATATGTGAGCTTTTCAAATCATTTAATAGTTATAGAATTGGTGCATCTGTATGTGTGTGAAACGATTATCATTTATATATAGTTTATGAGACATTTAAATTTAAATGATTTTTCAGACGATTATGGACAAAAAATTTACATTTTCGTTAAAATCTACCGTATCCACAAGCTTAATTGAGATATTTTCAAATAGTTGATAGATATAGAAATTGGGTATCCGTAGGTTTATGAAAGTATTCTTTCTGATTATTTGATATTTTTAATTTATATGATTCTTTCGATGTATTCGGTGCAATAATTTACATATTCCATAATATCATCCTTTTTCACAGGGATAATTGTGATCTTTCAAATCTTTTAATAGTTATAGAATTGGCGCAACCGTGGGTGTATGAAAGGATTATAACTTTTTCTTAGTCTTTGAGATATTTTAAATTTAAATGATTTTTTAAGGCGATTTTGGACCAGAAAATTTACATTTTCGTTAATATCTACCTAATCCATATGGATAATTGTAATCTTCTCAAACATTTAATAGATATCGATATGGCGCATCCATGAATTTGTAAAAGGGTTCTCTCTGATTTTAAATTTTTGAAATATTAAATTTTTATTATTTTCTCGAAGTTTTTGGAACAAAAAAAAACATTTTCGCAATAATACTTATAAAAAAGTATTATTGTGATCTTTTAAAACATTTAGTAGCTATCGAATTGGCGCATCTGTGCGTGTGTGAAAGGATTGTTTCTAATTTTTAGTTTATTATATATTTAATTTTATGTGATTTTTGAGACGAGTTTGCACCAAAAAATTTTCATTTTTATTTAACATCTACCGTATCCACAAGTTTAATTGTGATTAACTTTTATTTTTAGTTTTTGAGATATTTAAGTTTAAATGATTTTTCGGACGATTTTGGACAAATAATTATATTTACGTTAAAGGCTACCTAATCCAAGGGATAATTGTAATCTTTTCAAACATATGATAGATATCGATATGGCGCATGCGTGAATCATTCATAATATTAGGTAGATAATAATGTAACGCATCATCACATGCAACGAGTGTTTTGTTCACATATTTAGTGTTTGAGATATTATCGATTGAATGAATTTTTTCTCCGTTTTTCGACCTGAAAATCACATAATCGCAAATATCTTCCTTATTTACGAGGATAATTTTGATCTTTCATATTATTATGTTGATAATAATAGAACGCAGCATCACGTGCAACGAGTGTTTTGCTAACATATTTAGTTTTACAGATATTATCGATTGAATGAATTTTTTCTCCGATTATCGACCTGAAATTCACATTATCGCAAAAATCTTCCTTATTAAAAGGATAATTTTGATCTTTTATAATATTAGGCAGATAATAGTGGAGCGCATAATCATGTGCAACGAGTGTTTTGGTACATATTTAGTTTTTGAGATATTTGCGATTGAATGAAATTTTTTTCTAAGATTTTCGACCTGAAATTCACATTGTGGCAAATAACTTCCTTATTTACAATGATAATTTTGATCTTTTATAATATTAGGTAGATAATAATGAAGCGTATCATTACGTTCAACGAGTGTTTTGCTCATATATTTAGTTTTAGAGATATCTGCGATTGAATAAATTATTTCTCCTTTTTTCGACCTGAAATTAATATAATCGCAAATATCTTCCTTATTTACAAGGATAATTTAGATCCTTCATAATATTAATATATACCTTATTTATAGGGATATATGTGATCTTTTCAAAAATTGGATTGACATTACATGGCGCATGGTGTGTGAAACGATTTACTTTAATTTTAGTTTTTTGAGAAATTTAGTTTAAATGATTTTTCAGACGATTTTGAACAAAAAATCTAAATTTTCGTTAATATCTACCTAATCCATAGGGATAATTGTGATCTTTTCAAACATTTGATAGAGGTCCATATGGGTCATCCGTGGATTTGCAAAAGACATCTCTATGATTTTTAATTTTTGAATATATTTATATTTTTATGATTTATTCGAATTTTTTGGACCAAAAAAAATTATTTTCGGTGTATATCTTCCTTATAAAAAAGTATAATTGTGATCTTTTAAAACATTTAGTAGCTATCGAATTGGCGCATATGTGCGTGTGTTAAAGGATTGTTTCTGAATTTTAGTTTTTTATAGATTTATTTTTAAATGATTGTTGAGACGAGTTTTAACCAAAAAAATTTTCATTTTGGTTAACATCTACCGTATCCACAAGTTTAATTGTGATCTTTTCAAACATTTGATAGCTTTAGAAATAGGGTATTTGTAGGTTTATGAAAGTATTCTTTCTGATTATTTGAGATTTTCAATTTATATGATTTTTTCGTTGTATCCGGTATAATAATTTACATATTCCATAATATCATCCTTTTTCACAGGGATAATTGTGATCTTTCAAATCATTTAATAGTTATAGAATTGGCGCATCCGTGGGTGTATGAAAGGATTATAACTTATTTTAATCTTTGTGATATTTTAATTTTAAATGATTTTTGAGGCGATTTTGGATCAAAAAACTTACATTTTCCTTAATATCTTCCTTATCCACAGGTATAATTGTCATCTTTTCAAGCATTCGGCGCATCCGTGCGTGAGTGAAAGGATTATCTTTTTTATATAGTTATTGAGATATTTAAGTTTTAATAATTTTTGAGTGGATTTTGAAAGAAAAATTTACATTTTCGTTAATATCTACCTAATTTAAGGTGATAATAGTGATCTTTTCAATCATTGGATAGACATCACATGGCGCATCCGTGCGTGTGTGAAACGATTAACTTTTATTTTTAATTTTTGAGATATTTAAGTTTAAATGATTTTTGAGAGGATTTTGGAACAAAAATTTACATTTTCGTTAATGTCTACCTTATCCATAGGGATAATTGTGATCTTTTTAATCATTTGATAGATATCGATATGGCGCATCCGACGTTGTGAAAGGGTTTTCTCAGATTTTTAATTTTTGAATTATTTATATTTTTATGATTTTTTCGAAATTTTTGGACCACAAAAAATCAATTTCGATGAATATGTTCCTTATAAAAAAGTATAATTGTGATCTTTTAAAACATTTAGTGGCAATCGAATTGCCGCATCTGCGCGTGTGTTAAAGGATTGTTTGTGATTTTTAGTTTTTTATATATTTAATTTTAAATGATTTTTGAGTCGAGTTTGGATCAAAAAATTACATTTTCGATAATATCTACCATATCTTCAAGTATATTTCTGATCTTTTCAAAAATTTGATAGATATCAATATGGGGCATCCGTGGATTAGTAAAAGGGTTCTCTCTGATTTTTTTATTTTTGAGATATTTATTTTTTTATGATTTTTTCGACGAAAAAAATTTCATTTTCCTCAATATCTTCCTTATATAACGCTAAAATTGTGATCTTTCAAAACATTTGGTAGCAATCGATTTGGCGCATTTGTGCGTGTGTGAAAAGATTGTTTCTAATTTTTAGTTTTTGAAATATTTACGTTTAAATGTTTTTTGAGGCGATTTTGGACCAAACAATTTACATTTTCGTTATCCACAGGTACAAATGTGATTTTCAAACATTTTATAGATATCGAAATGGCGCACCCGTGGGTTTGTGAAAGAATTCTCTCTGGTATTTAGTTTTTGAGATATTTAAATTTATATGATTTTTTCGACGTTTTTGGACCAAAAATTTACATATTCCATAATATCTTGCTTATTCACAAGGTTAATTGTGATCTTTTAATCCATTTGGTAGATATCGATTTTTTTTAGTTTTTGTTATATTTAAATTTATATGATTTATATTATTTCATTTTCCTGTTTCACATTCACCAGTTGACATCCATTTTCCTTGCCACCTCTTCTGAGAGTTCTGAATGCCATCTAATAGTACTTTTAACTTCATACTCCATTCTTGCATCTATAGTTTCTGTGTACAGTGTTTCCAATCGAGTCTGACCATCCTGCATTACCCAACATTTTGCTATTCCTGTTACAGTTCCAGGAGGTGGCTTATGTCTGGTATTTTGTAAGACCGCTGACTAACTCAATGATAAGGGTAGATATATATATATTTTCATGCATATGCGAGACGTAACTTAGTACTTGACAAGTTATAAGATAATAGAGAAAAAGCTGCCACTTACATACACATTGTTCAGAACAGCCCTCCCCATCCGAAAAGTAAGTGATAACGAACCAACGAAATAATTAGCTTGTAGCCGGAATGTGATTGAAAGTTTTGCCCCTTATGAACCTAGTCCTCCTTAGATAGATGTTTAACAACCCATATAAGACTTTCAGCATATTATATTAATGCTTATAAAGAAAATTATATATTACGGACATAATCCTTCGAATGAACCCAATTCCACTGCCCGCACCTCGAGAAAATCATATCTGTTGACCCAAAATTCTCTCCCCTCCTGAATAGAGTATGAGCCATATAATAAAATTTACCATAACTCGGCATTGAGTACCAACCCTATACCAGACCAGATGGTCTGAATCATGTTGTAATTAGCAAATAGCATTAAGCAAATAATTTGGGAGTTAGAAACCCTTACCTTTGAAAGAAATGCCGTCCCAGGATAAAGCGTCTTTCACTTACAGTGCAAGTCAACATTCCTTATGGCTCTTACGTTCATCATGAGTTGCTCTGCAGTGTTAGAGCCAATTGTGAATGCTGCCCATTCCAAGACCTTGGATATCGTGAAAACCTCGCAGCACATTCAACACATTGTGGAAATGGTTAAGCACAATCGTGAGGGTATAGAAAAAAAGTCACCGATGAAGTGCTAAAAGAAGCTAAGGAAATCTCCTAGCAACTGAGACTGGATCTTAATATGCTATGGATTGTTGGTTATATAGCACTGTTTCAGCAACCATCCAGCAACAAATTTCAAGGAGTTCTGGAAATGATCCTTAATAATTTGTACCTTCTTTCTGTAACCTCATGTTTAGAATAACAGTTTTCTACTGTGAATAGACATGCTTTTGTATTGGCATATCTACATCCTTTGCATATGCTATCTATGTATAATGCTTTGTATGTCTTTGCATATGCTATATCTGATGGATGAAAGGAAAAGGCAGCTTCATTTCACAGCTATTACCATTTGGATGGCCTAGGAGCAGAGTTGGAACTTTGGCACAAATTTTGGAAAGACAATTAAATGAGTAGGAAAGAACTCAAAGACCTTGTTGTCTCCCAAGTCTTAAGGGAGACTGAACCTTTCTTCCAGGCAATGAAAAAGGCTCTGTTGCTACTGCTAGCACAGACATGCACCACCAAAAGAGAGTGCTCTTTCAGCTGTCTGCAAAGGATCAAGACTATGGGATATGATTATGAAGCACTATGGGAGACAATCAGTTAAATGGACTGGTTATGTTGAGTGTATGTAATATAAAATTTGCGTTTGACAATTACGATTATATTATTCAAACAGTAGTTGAATAATTTGCCACGAATACAAGAAAATTACTTTTTCTTGAGTATTTATCTATTATTTGCTACTTTCCCTTACTATATATTTATCATCATTTCATTATATAAAAAATAATTAAATGTTCATTATACTTCCATATCAATAATAAAAATATTTTTTAATTTAATTGTCTGAATCTTTCCATTCAAGTCCACCCCCCCCCCACCCCCCCTCCCCTGCTTGGAAACTGGCTTTCCCTGCATACTCCATAAGGTTTTTCACCTGCCCTCCCCCCCTCCAATTAGTTGGAAGGTGGGGAGACACCACTGCCAGTCTATGAATGAAGAGGGGAAGGCCACAAGCTCTTGGGACATATGGTGCACTGAGTCGCGTCACTCTTCCTGTAAACACCGTAACTATGTATGCAGTTGATTATAGAAATCTGTAAATGTAAAAAGTCGAAGAGTGCTCACGTGTCTTTTTTCAACTTAAAATTGATGCATCGGAGTTGTTTATTAACAGGTTTAAAAAAATTCAGGCTGACGATCGCTCCTGGACCAGAAGCAGATCACGTCACCCTCACCAATACCTATACACTGATAAAAGATGCTCTTATGAGCATAAACTTCCTCCATGAAATTTGGATACCCTGGTGTTCATGCTGACATTGTTTTGTCATTAAAAAGAGTTCATTTTGATGTCACACCCTATGGTCATCTGTGGCAGAAAGGGCATCACACAAACGTTTTTGTGAGCTTGCACAAACCCAAGGTCTATAGAATATGGTATATCTATGAACCTTGGCACAAACCCATGGTCCAGGTGAAGGTAGTGGAATGATGTCTCCACGAAAGGAAATAAGTGAATTTGAAATTTACAATTCTCGAGTCTTGACGTGTCAAGTTGAAACATGAAGCCTCAGTAAACTGTTTAAATCCATCAAACTTTCCGTGGGTGGTCCTCAAATCATTGGTCCATGTATGGAGTTCATAGACACGAAATCCGAATGAGAGACAAACCACTGGTCAGTTACTCTCAAAGTATGTTTTATCCTCCATTTTGTAGTCGAGTTTGATTAGGATCTGTAGGATGGTTTTCGAGAAAGAAACGTATGAACAATTTTGCACGGAACGTCTGCGTCAACTGATGTGGACTTGTTTATTTACAATAGACTCTTGCAGTTGGCTACAAGCCAGGTGGCAAGTATAAAAAATGAATGAAACCAATGAACAGCTATAATGCAATACAGCAATACATATTCACAATTAATTATACAGCAGTCATAATACAAACATAAGATTAAAAAAAACCACACTCTCAAATGCATATCTATAAACAGAGGATTCCCAAGTGTGTTTATAAAGTTAAATTGGCCAACCTCTTCCTAAGACATTTCACATTTTTGCAACCCCTGCTAAATAGTGAGAGGTTTTTAGGGAAAGATTTGAAGAATTTTTCAGGTAATCTGTTCCAATCCTCAATAGTTTGATTCACAAAGGAATATTTTCCTTTGTCACTCTACCTCTTCCTCGTCTTGATTTTAAATTTGTGATAATTTTTTCCTTTAAATGTGGGTTTCTCTATCCATTTAACAATTTCCTCCCAGCCCTGGCAGCGTGTGTATGCCTTAAAGAGACACCTCATGCAATTCCTCTGTGCTCTTTATAAGTCTCCCAACCCAAACTTCCCATCACGCAGATTACACTATTGTACTGCTTGTACCTTTTGAGGACGAATCTGGCTGCCTTCCTTTGCAATTCTTTTAGTTTTTTCACCTGTCTGATTTCATGAGGGTCCCAAACATTTGCAGCAAATTCTACCATAGGTCTAATCGTGGTTTTGTATGCTAGTTCCCGAACTTCTTTTGTTGCTTTCTTTAAATTTAGTATTTTCTCTTAATTTTGTTTTTAACTTTCTTATTTGCTTATTGTAGTTCATTTGCTTTTGTGGACACTTTAGGAACAAATTTCTCCATTCTGTAAAAAATTATGGAATTAAATTTTTCCCACATTTCTTCGATGCTACTTCCCTTCCCAGCTGATTCAGGAAATTTTCTCCTTAGGAAATCATGAAAGCCTAGTCTATTGCTCTTGCTAAACCAACTAGTATTATTAAACCAACTATAATAGTATTACCCAGCCAGCGTGTAATACTATTATTCGTGGACAAACCCTCCCTATATCTCCCCCATGTTAATTCAATTCCGCCATTTGTTAATGTTTATCTCTGGTGGGTGGTGATGCACAAACTATTTAAAACTTGTTAAATGAAGATTGGTGTTTCCTCCATGTAATTTTAAAATAAAGTGGATAAGGTTTTTAAGATAAGGATAACAATTTTGTCCAAGAAATTGACGCATGGACAAATAAATGTTTCACCAAAGTCATGGCTTTTTCTTCTGTCTGCCTTCCTGGAAGGGCAGAAAATTTGCTGCTTCACTGTGAAAATTGTTGCAATATGATACATAGGGTGCAATAACCATAAATTTTTTCTAGTTGTAACCAGGGTAAGTTTAATGAGGCAATGGTGCAATGGCTCGGGACATTAAAGTTTTCAGAAGTGAAGGATAGAGTGGACTTTGAACATAATGAAAGACTAACTCTAAATTAGGAACTATTTTACCTCCGGAATATCTTTCCCCATCCTAATAATAAAAAAAATTTACTGGGCTGCTGCTTCCCATTGCCTACCACTTTGCAGAGCTGCAGTTGTTAATAGTAACTATCACCACCTTCATTAAAGCAAGCTATACCAACCACACTGGTCTCAGTTTTTGTTCACACCCTCTTGGAAAGTTGTGCCGCCCTAATAGGTTATGTCCATCTTACACAAGAATGGTATAGTGGAACGCTCGAAGGGAGTTTTAGCATAGAGCTTTTTAAAATTGGAAATGACCAGCTGATCCATGGGCTGCAGTAAAGGAATGGTGTTAGGAGGCAGGAACTGGAACTTGATGAATTTAAATTCTTCAAGGAGGTCATCTTCTAGGCCTGAAGGATGTGCAGGAGAGTTGTCCATGACAAGCAAAGAACGGAGTGGCAAATTCATCTCAAACATATTTTTTTACAGATGGACCAAACACTCCAATCTATAAAAAGTTAACGTGTCACCCAAGCCTTGTTGTTGGACCTCCACATGGCATTTAGACTACTCTTCTGGACTATACTTCTTGAAGGCTAGTGGATTGTCCAAATGCTAAATGAGCAGCGGTTTAATTTTCAAATCACCACTTGCATTTTCACAAAACAACAACGTGAGACAGTCTTTCATTGGTTTGTGGCCTGGCAATGCCTTCTCTTCTGCTGCAATATAAGTTCGCTTCAGCATCTTTTTCCAAAAGTCTCATTGCAAGCTGTGGATGCTGGTTCTTCTCTTAAACTTTTTGAGCCACCAAAGGCTTGCCTTGAATACTTCTTCTTCGTCTATTGATATTCCTGGAGTCTTCTTAATGAGGTCGGCAAAAATTAGCTTTGTCTTCTCACAAATTATGTTTTCGTTAATAGGGTCTCATTGCATATGCTTCTCATTGATCCATATGAGAAGCAATCTTTCAACATCGTCGAGAAAACGTGGCCTTTGCATAGAAATTCTTGTGACACCCTTTAAGCATCAATCTCCTTAATCTTATCCTTGTTTTTGAGGATAGTGAAAATCGTAGATGTAGACCGATTGTATGTGTGTGCTAGGTCAGCCACGCTCACACCTTGATCCCTCTTCTCAATAATTTGATGTTTGACTTCTATGGTGATTTTTTTTCTCTTACCCCTGTCTTCTTGTGGCATATCCGTTGGGGATAAACATGTAAGAATATTTAAACTTTGCACTAAAAAATACACAATAATTTGTCTGGATATAACTCTCGCAAGCAACAGTAAGATGCTAGTTGAATGAGCCCTAAACATAGACTGATAGCCGAGATGCAGGCAGGAACCTCCATGTGATGCCACGATGTCTCCTCGTCACTCATTCTGAGAAACATCGGTCGTTAAGGGAGTCACTTTGTTACATTTTGTTTAGCTCATTATGAGAGGTGCTCGTTAATCAGGGTTTGACTGTACCTCCTTAGCGCCATGACTCATTATCCATCAGGCATACTCATTTATTTTATGTATAACTCACCACCCTGGTGAATGCACTCAATGACACTACGTTTTAATGCCAACCAACATTACATGATACACATATGCATAACAATGTGTGGACTTTTAATGAGAAATTAGTGTTTTCACATGCCTTTGTTGGAGTTATTTCTTTATTTACACTCGAAACACACATTAAGTAAAATATTTTATTTATATTTTTTTCTCCACACGGCCACCTTTAATTTTATGCAACTGACATTGTATAAATTAATTAAATATTTACTGAAAATTCGTGCAATTTTCTAGGTTATTATGCATTTATTTTCTAGAAAGACAATGAT
>WURS02014694.1:0-12209 GCA_011762765.2 Rhinocypha anisoptera | reverse complement strand
AGAAAAAGTTTTGTCCTCAGCCGGGACTCGAACACCGGACTTCCCCAATCTCCGGTTAGGGTGTGCTTAGACCAATAGTATGTGAGGAGAGAATTCTCGGTGGTGTAATTGGGCTAAGCACAACCTAAGTGGAGATTGGGAAAGTCCGGTGTTCGAGTTCCGGCTAAGGATAAAACTTTATATATATATATTATCTGGGATAGGAATTGGGAAAGACAGGATGGGAAACATATAAGGACGAACATATGGGAATAGTATATTTCACTGAAAAAATATGACATGACCGGGAATCGAACCCTAAATCTTCCAATTACATGTGGAATGCTCTCTCTCCCTCTCTCTCTCTCTCTCTCTCTCTATATATATATATATATATACATATGTACACACTCCCATAAATATCCGCATTATTCTCATTCCTTTCCTTTCCAGGGTTCTACTCAAAGTGAATGACTTTCTGACGATTGCACAAGAGTTATTAAATGACAAGGCTGCTCATTAGTGGACCGCTTTCTAGTGCTATGATGATGATTGCCATTTAACTGCTATTGGGAAATCAATTTGGATTTCTCCTCCTCCTTCCTCTTTTTCCCTTCCCTCCCCCTTCCACTCTCCCTCTCCCGGAGGCTGGCGTGAAATCTCTTTGAACCTCTTCTTCCTGCTTCTAACCACATGACCTAAAGTTTTCCTTGTCGACTGGGCCGATTTAAAAATCTAGGATCGACTTCCTGTCGGCATTTCATCACCTTGGGGTATGTTACATGATTAGAACAACGACAACTATGATTTAAGTAAGAAAAAGTTTGATTTGAATGTGTTAATTAACCCATAAGGAAATATTGACCTATAATGGAATTTCCCTTTTATTAACCCATGGAACTGTTGGAGACTTATGCTTCCTTCATTCTGCCATCAACGGCGATTTTCGATTTAACGAAATCCTTCCTTTTCACTCCCATCATTTTCCAGGCCGAAGAATCCGCAAAAGTGATCTTTTATGCCTCCCATAATTCCTTCTTCACTGCAATAGCACGTTTTTCCTTTTAAATGAAACTATTCAGCTCAGTCTCTTTCACAAACACCCTCTTGTTGAACTCTCTAACTAGCGCCACTGTTTTACAAGTGTATTCAAAGAATTTCTTGCCTCCCAAATGTAACATCGAATTTTTTTCCATAAATTATGGTTTTACAGACTGCCATTACTGTTGTACTTTTCATTACCTTATTATTGTATTTGCTGATTAATCCTTTTAATTTCACATATTCAATTTATAAAGGAAAATGTAACTGTTCCTGAAAATTAACTAAAGGTAAATAAAATTGATTTATTTTTCATAGTACGATTTTCTTCCCTTACGTCGTCGCTATGCTCACTCCACGAATAAGAAACCATGCTCTTACACGACCACACACATAATTTAACGCCTGTCACACTATGTCCTCCCTACCGTAATCTAATCGGTGGTGACGATTTAGCGATTTTGTTACTACAGTTAGCGACTTTCTTTCCTGGTTTAGTGGCATCTGATATATTTTCGCTTTCTGAAATTTTTAAGTTTCGTCCGAGCGAATTTTTTCTTATAATGACGTTTCAACGAATGATAATTTTTTCTCCTCCTAACAACTCTCCCTCAGGTTGTCTACTTCAATATCACGGGAACGCTTTTGTTGTCCAATACTAGGAATGCTATTCGACGGGAAAAAATTATCTAAGAATACTATCCTAATTATTATTATATTAATGAAATAATAAATATTTTGAAGGAAATTAAATATAAATAGTAGAATATAAAAATAGTGGAAATTATTTTTTAAATTCGGATTTTAATGCCATGATTTTTAAATTGATGACTCACGTGAAATATTTTCCAAACTTTGACTCAACATTTTGATTTGTTAATTTCTTTCAATTTAGTTATTATTTGTTCTCCAAGCTCACACCACTACTGAAATACTATCCACTGCTTTTTACTATCTTGACTGAGCAATAATCAAAATATGTTTAATTACAAACTTGATCCAGAAAGTCCTTATATATTTTATTCTGGGGAAATGGGTTGTTGAAGATTATAATGGAAGGTAGAATGTTGGGTAAGCGATGTAGGGATAGTAACAGAATAGAGATTTTAGATAAAATGATATGAATGATGCAATGAATGATGTGAAGTAGGCATGTTTAAAAGCGATTAAGTTGCGATTTAGAGGGAGTCTAAGTCTAAGCCTAACCTGAGGGTAAACAGAAAACTAACGTAAGAGGTGGATTTCCCTTCAATCAAAATTTTATTCCTGAAATGTCTAAAATAATAATACTTCACCAAAACAAAGGTATAAGTATGTTTTATTTGTAAGTACGTAAAATACACGTAAATACGAAAATAAACATTTGAATTATTCTAGCATCTTTAATTTCTAACTACTTTTTAAAAAATTTACTGACTTCTTTGTGTATCTTTCTCGACATACTGGAAAAAAATTGGTATCTAAAGCCACAGAATTCATTACTGGCTTACTGGAGTCACTGTATGGTCCTCCAATATACTGAATGCCCTCTTTTTAGATTTCATCTGTTTTGTCTCAACCCGCTTGCTAAATGCAAGAGCAAATTACAAGCATGTTTATTAATATCGTTCAGTAAGTTTCGTAAAATAATGCTTATTCACACGCTCTGTCATAGGTAATACGATATAAACATAAAGCACATAAAAAAGAAAACACGCTTTGCTTTACATATTTCGGAGGCCACCACCACCATATAAAATGAGAGACTTCTATCTGTCTATATTTGTATATATATATGTATATATATATATATATATATATATGTGTATAGGTGTGGGTATCATACTACATGTTATATAAAGTTAGTTTACATATATGTGTTTTGAATTTTGGAATTTGTCACATACCATTCAATCTTGTTGAAAAAGTGTTTATCTAGATTGGAATTCTAATATAAATACCTCTTTCCTGTTTGAAATATTAACCTCTTTTATTTGCTATTATCAATATGCTACGTAATAAGTATTCTTTCAGTTCTTTTCTTTTTATAATTTCAGGTAAGGAAGAAGCAGAAAATGTCGACCGTGTATTGGATTATCTCGTAACGTGGTTGCATGCAGTGGCGGAATTTTCAGTATCTTGGTGAGCGAGATACATACAGGTAGATCTAATATGATACTCCATGAAATTAGAAGTCACAGGTGGTATGTCTGGGGGTTATTCCAAAGGGAGCATGGCAAGACGTAACAATATCAGCACATACTCATTCCTGAATGAGTGTATCAACACATATCGTTAATTAAATTATTAGTAGTGGTATTTGTGTTTATAGGGTTCTTCGACGGCTATAGTCATTTCGTACCTCCTCAACTCATAGAAAAAACTCTATCGGACAAACACAACACCCATTCCCTAGGCGGGACACGAACCCGTGACATTTGGGTTAGCCGGCGAGCGCGCTAACCCCAGGCTAACTCGGCCGGCCTAGAGAAAATGAAAGTGGTGAGAAAAAGAAAGAGAAGTGAGGGAGAGGGAGGGAGATATGAAGATGGATAGAGAGAGTAGGTGAGAGAGTTGAGTTGGAGAGAGAGGGAGATAGAGAGGGGGAGCGATAGAGAGAGGGAGAAATAGAGAGAGGGGAAGTTGGATGGAGCCTAGAGATAGAAATAAAGAGAATGGGGGAAAAGTTAGAGGAGGAAAGAGAGGAAGGGATACATATAGAGAAAAAGAGGATGTGATAGAGATTAAGATGAGGGAGAAAAAGAGGAGAGAATGAGGGAGAGAGAGAGAGAGAGAAAGTTCCTTGCCCCGGCGTCCCATATAATATAATTTTGGCGAAAACTCCCTACACCCCTCCCTCTCCTCCTTCCGCCCCACCCTCCTTTCGTCCACCAGCTGTGTCCTCGTCCCACTCCCAAAACCAATCCCTCCATTTGAAATCGAGGGAGAGAGAGAGAGAGGGAGAAAGGAAGATGGAGGAGAACAGAAGCGTGGAGGAACAGGACTTCTTCCACCCCTCCCTACCTCCCCACTCTCCCCTTCATTGCTCCTCCCTCTTCGCCATCACCGCCGCCATCACTCTCCACAAACCGCAGTCTTTTTTCCTCTGAGGTCTCCGAACTTTTAACATTTTTTGGACGCTCACAACAACCCCGGCTATTTTTAAGCACGACTCGACTCCCGCTCCCCCAATATCCTTCTCCCCCCGTTTTCCCCTCCCTCGGGTAAACGTCAAAGGAGTAAACAGGAGGGGAGGGAGAGAAGACTGAGAAGTGAGGAGCGGGGGAGTGGGGGTGGAGGGGGGAGAATAAATAGTGAAATATTAATCATTGTGGAATTGATCTTTGTAGGCCCTCACATTCATTCACATTACATTGCAAACAATTTCCAACATCATGATGCGAATTGCGGCTATTTACATTCGAATATTTTAATAATTCATCTTTAAATCAAATCGCAACGTGCAATGCTATATGCAAACACAAAACACAACATCAAGTGGAAAATGAAGTTTTGAAATGTCATTGCAAAATACAACGTAAGTCATGCTAAGAAACTTTACGGACTTGCATGCTGTTTCCATCAGTAGCGAATTATTCCAACTAAAGCTTATAATTGGTTCGCCAAAAAGTCCCCTATTCACATGCATACGCAGCCTTAGAGAAATACATAATTATGCAAAGCATACAATGTATTGTTTCGATCTTGATAAAATAAGTACTACATTTTTTAATCCTTAATATTTAGTCCAGTAATCGCCCCTTAATCTCTCCTATAGTGTTTAGATTAATACATCATAATATGAATATACCTATGTATAATGGGAAGTAGAATAAGAGAGTAGATATTCAATTGCCCCACCCATATCCTCAGAGGCATAGTTTTAATGCACATTATGGACAAAGATAGTAAGTGGCTCGTTAGGTGTTTACCCGAATGCGTGGGAAAAACAAAAAAAGGAGAAGGCTGATTACTCTTGACGATGAACCTTACATGTCAGGAAAAGGCTCAGACAAGAGAGAGAGAGGGGGAGGAGGTTGTGAAAAATCCGAGGATATCTGATGATATAAGATAGCTATTCTATGATTTAAGCTAATATGACGTACAAAATTCCAAAGTGAAAGGAAGAACGGAGGGAAGGGAGTTTGGTGGGAAATATTTTCTCCCCCGTCCCGTACACACTTTTTGTATCGAAATCGAAAATATCTCGAATTGCTTATGAAATAACGGAATCGCAACAAGGCGGACAGTGCACATCCACCTTAGTTATTAACCATTCTAGGTTTTGCCGTCAGGAAATTTGTTTGTCCATTGCAGATCTCCAAGCTATCCTGCAAGCTAACCTGCAAGCTTCTTCATACTTCCGTAGCTCCTGCCTCACCTTCTCCACTATTCTGCCTCATACACTATACTTGGCCTACCTCTAGGGTTCTTCTATCATAGAGTCCCTTTCGGTACGACTGTCTTGTTTCAATATATATAATGTTACTTTCATCTCTTATCCAGTAAGAGCATCTCATCCAGTAAGCCTCTCTTTTAGCCTGCTATCAGGGATACTCGTAAAAAAAGTATGTTCCATATATATGTCCTAATGATCCGTCCGTATTTCCAAGGCAATATTACTTTCAGTAAGTGTTCCTTTTGAAAGAACGCTTTCTTTGCTTGTACAATCATGTTCACTATCTCCTGCTTTCTTCTTCCACCGTTGGTGAATTTGCTTCCTAGACAACAGAATTCTTACACCTGACCAACGGCTTCCATCCCTAGCTTGCTTAATCAACTGTTACCATTAGTCCGGTATCAAACCATTACTTTCGTTTTACTTTTGTTTATCCTTAAGTTGACTTTCCCATTCCCCTTTCCATGAAAGATACTTATTTTAAAATTTCTTCCTTATCTGCCAGTATCTCAATGTCATCTGCAGCATGGTTATCGCGTCTCCTTGTATCCTTATTCCTCCCTTTTATCTTCTCTTTTATCTCATTCATTACCATCACGATGTAAACAATGAGAACTCAGCGGAGATAGCGAGCATCCCTATCATATATCTTCCTTTATTCTTTATTTTCCGCGCTTTCTCCACGCCTTATTACTGTTGTCTGTTCCTTGTACGAGGCATGTATTATTCTTTTGCCATTGTAGTTTCTTCCGTCACCCTTTAGTAGTTAGTAGTAGGTTAGTAGCATGGTGTTTTAATCCACGTGGTAAAAAGCTTATTCCAAGTCCACAAATGCAATAAACGTTGATCGCTCTTCCACTAACCTCTACTCAGACTGCATTTTATTTGTATTAAATAATTTATTAGTACTTCAATCGTAGCATATCAAAAAGCCACGATCAATAAAGGTAGCGGAACACCCTGCCACCCAATTCTGACTCCTTTATTTAGCCGCCATTCACTCATTTCTTAGAATAGATCAGGAAAAAAATAGTCTGAATAGCCATTAAAAGAGCATGAGGAGATTAAACAGGAAATGTTATACAGAGTATTGAAAGAGATTTATGTTACGACGGGTCTAACTTAGTTCTAATTTGGAATTTATAAAATACCTAACTTTAACCGGTACCCCATATTAAATCATTATATTATCTATCGTTCCATATTCATAATTATGCCTTCCTAATTCCTTCACATCAAGGTACTTGATACTTCGCTATTTCATTTGGAGAAGGTTAGCGGGTTACTGACAAAGGCCTCTATTTTTTTAACCATTATTCAGTTGGTCGCATTATGATCCTTGAGATACGTACCTTCTTCATTATTGTGTCTCTTTCTAATCTTTTAAAATATGTAGTCCAAGTTCACTCTGCCTTCCTCTATTCAGAAGACACGAGCTCTGGCGACAATTTTTTTTATTTTCACTTTTCACGTGGAAGAGCTATGCAACGATGAAGTACTCTTACGATGCATTTCTATCAGTGATGTTTTAGTTCCAAAATTAGTCTTTTGGAATTCTTTTTACTCAAATTTAATTGGCTTCGATATGCAGTGCATCAAATGAAACCACGGGAATATGATTGTTCATGCATGCATGCTAATTTTATACATATAACATGGATCACGGAACACGGTTAATACTGAAAATCTAGGCACGGTGGATATTAACTATCTGCAGTAATAAGCCAGTCGACATCTTGAGACAGCTTGCTCGTATACTGTGTAATATATAGGTCGAAATACATATCGTATATCATGATGTATTGTAATAAAGAAAACTATCTTTGGTGGGAAGGCTGAAAAAAAATAACAAATAGATTTTACTTGTCTCCGGGATGCATTGTGAGAATTGATGTATCAGTGCGTATCATGAGACGGACAAAGGGTTAATGACGTACGGATGAGGTTAGTGAACATACCCCTCATGTTGGAGCGAAATGGTGTTGCGCGCTGGCGAATACCTGGACGCAGAGGGAAGAGGACTATTATTATATAGTGAGGAGTGTGCGTGAGTGAGTGAGTGAGTGAGTGCGGCTAAAAGGACTGAAGTGGATGACGGCCCTGAAGTGGACGCGGGTAGAAAGGAGGACGACGAGTGAAGGGCTGGGCTTGGTTTAGGAGAGACGATAGAAAGTTGTGGAGTCGGGAGAAATTCCAAAAGGAGACGGGAGAAGTGCAGATGAATGGAACATAAGGAGAGGTTGTCGGAGCGTGACACCTTCGCACGCAAGTCGCGAGTGAACACTCCCCTGTTCGGGTGCAAAAAGAATTAAAATCTTCACTCACTGACCTTAGTTACATAATTTGGTATCAATAAAAATTTTCATTCGAACATTTCTTGCTCGAAGTGCTTACACTCTCCTCTTTCGAATTCTTAAATTGAATCTTAGCTTCCAATTTCTCTATCCTTAAAACCCAAAGCCACAGTAATTTAATTCAAGGCAGGTTTTAAAGGTGAGGGTAGGCCACTGTTAGTATTACTCAGCCTACGGCGTGTGAAAAGTTCACTCAATCACAGGGTAATATATATATACATATAAAATACACACACACACATATTTATGTATATATATATATATATCTCTTTCAGACCTATGAAGGGGCAAGCAAGCCCCGAAATATTTCTTTATTACATGAGTCTTTCATTATTAAGTGTTTCTATCTGTGTGCATGTGTATAAGTGTGTGCGCGTGTTCGTGTAGCTGCTCTTCTGAATTTTCCTGAAAAAAAATATATAAATATATTTCAGGAAAACTCAGACGGGCAGCAAACACGAACACACGCACACACTTATACACATACACACAGATAGAAACATTTTCTGCCGCCTGCAGTTTACCCAGGAAGATAAGGTGAAAGCAAAAACCTCTCGTATTGGGCTTAGCTGGAGGTGTTAAATTCATCAAACCCAAGTTCTGGACTTGATCTCCCGATCAGTAGCAAGTTTTCTTCACACTGGACTACCACGACCTCTAAACGAGTCTTCAACTCTAATCCCGATTTGATGGTTAAGGTAGAGATCACCTAGTATTACGAAGTCCGACATGGCGTGTGAACACTAACATAACAGAGTAATAATGAGGCCAGTTCCTTTCCCTGTGCCAGCTGCAATTTCCAAGGTAAACGCCTGGTACACAGAGGAATATCGCTCTGGTTTGTTTCTAGCTTGTGTTGCCCAGAGACGTCACTGGGATTTGAACCAGAGTCCCCCGTACAATAGCCAAGCGCTCAAACCACTGTGGTACCACGATCTCTCTGAGAGGATTACGATATAATTAAATAATATATATATAATTTAAAAGACCCTCTCCCATTGATGATGTGAAAACTCCTAGCAAAAGTAAACTAATTAAGTGTATTTTCATATTAAAAAAGACATTTTGCCATCCTTCACAACTTTATGCCATTCTCAAGACATTGAGAATGGCATTAAGTGCTGAAACCAGGATCGATCAATAAATTAAGTATGGAAATCATATCGAGTTGTCATTTTTTAATGTGAAGCTTCAAAACTATCACAAAATAACGCCAGAAATTTTCTTGTGATCTTAATTGTAGTTTCTGCTGTTCGTGTATTTTGTTATTTTCAAACACGAAAAGTAATTTCTCTGCTCGTAAATAATATTTGTCATTTTGTAGTTACTATTTTCACACATCCCGGCTGAAAAGAACATCGATACTCATAATTGTTGGCATCCTTCTGAGTATTCACGGAGTTTTCAAGCCATCCAATTATTTGGAGCACAATGGTGATATCTGTTAAATTATATTTAACGTGGCGATTGCCTCCTTTCGAGAGAGGCCGATAACCAAGTGAGGAATATTGAAGGTGTACCGCCAATTTATCTCTCCATAAGTCCACGGCTATCTCTCCGCCAGAAATCTGGAATTATCTCCTTCCTCCAAACTCGGTTCTCATTTCAGAAATGTATTCCGTTCATGAGTACTTGAAGGTCACGTTAATTATATGATGTTACTCATCATTAACGTACGTTTTCAATCCGAATTCGGATAGCAGAGCAGCTCTCCCCAAGTTATCTTCTCCCCAAGTCATCTGTCGTAACTTCGGGTTTTCTGACTGTAAATCCTTAACGTTCAAGCGGTGTGTCAACCTTTGTGGATGTTGAAAAGTAAGTCAAAACAGGCAGACACGCGAAACTACCTGCGCTCACGTGCCAAATCCAATGATTTCCACAGCAGTCACTCTCTCTCTCTCTCACAGAATTTTTTCGCGTGCTTAGTTCCTACAGTGGTGGAGGACCCGTCCCCCCCCCCAAGCACCCGTCCAGTGGCCCCTCCCAAAACCCTCTCCCGCATTCTTCTGTCCCTGCTGTGTCGCAAGTGACGTTCTCTCTCCCTCCCTCTCGGAGGAGAGGGAGTGCGGGTCTCCCAAATGAGAGAGTGAAACACGGCAGGAGGGGAGAGGAGCAAGGAGGAGTTGGGAAAAATTCCCTCATTCTCTCCACTATACTCTTTTTTTGTTACCACTATTACCTCAAACGACCACGACTCCGGGATCTTTTTTTCTGTCTCCTCTCCCGTTCGTCTGTTTCCATCACTATTTCTTCCTAGTCCAGTCTGAATAGGTCGAAAATCGCCTGATTTCGAAAAAAAAATTGGATAAACGATGAAAACAGGTAATAGGGATGATTTTAAAAACTTTTGCATCAAAATGGTCTGCCGATCGTGTTTATAAACAAAATGGCGACCATAACAAAATCTAAAAAACTGTTTTTCGCTCATGACTTTAAAACTATGAGTCCTAGAGAGAGAGAGGGATCGCACGATAACTTTGAACAAATAGTTAATTGTAAATGTGTCAGTAAAAATATGGTTTATTGGGCCAAGTTACAGACTAAATTGATTAATAATCTAATAAAATGAAGTATTTTTAATTGTCCAACTGCTCTCCAAATCCAAACATTAATATTTTCTGCAAAGTTGTCGAGAAAACAAAAAAATAACCTTTTTTTACCTTTCGATATGAACCCCTTATTACAGCGATCCATTTTCCCAACGTGGTCAAAATGAAAGTACAAATCGTCTAGTTTCAAAAGATTTTCAAAATTTCAATATTTTGAAATCCAACAACGCTATTCAAATTGTTCATAAGCAGTATCATTTTCCACGTGGAAAGGTAATTACGGATTTAGTATCTACATATTATCACTAATCTCTTCGAGCTCCCCCAAATTAAAAAAGAAACATTGGATTTACTATATTAGAAGCGGAGATATAGAATGTTGCACTGATTTGAAGACGCGCGGATGGGTTAGCTTAATGCACCGCAGCAGTAGAAGCGCCGCCACTGGAAAGGATCTCGGGCGACTTAGGAACTGATCTCGAGCCGCCGGAGTGGATCTCGAGCGCTCAGAACGCTTTGCCGCGATACAGGCTTGGACTTCCAATCACGATTACTCCAAGATGATTCACCAGTGCCATACGAAACATTCTTTAAAAGGAAGTCTAGGGACTTAAAGCCTATCACAACGAGTTTGGCCGGCTAAAGTCAATTTGTTTTTAAAAAATGATTTTTCAAAACAAAAAGACGTTTATTGCCCTAATTTCTGTTTTTATTAACTTTTTGTGGAGATTCGTACTGCAATGTTCAGGTTAACCAAGCACTATTAAATGAATTTTATCCGATTTTGTTAGCACTTATAGTTACCGAGTTGAAAAATTAGCGAAATCGAAATTCTATAAACAGTTTTAGAAGCAATTTTATAAAATTTAACCCATCTGGCAGATTTAAAGAGATTGAAATAAAAAAAAAAGTTTATTAAACCAAACGATCGTTCTTTCATTTTGACCACTATGGAAAAATGAACCTCTGCAATAAGAGATTCATATCAAAGAGAGAAAAAAAAGGTTATTTTTTGTTTAATCGGCAATTTTTCATAAACTATTAAGTTTTGGAATTCGGAATTTGGTGAATATTCAGATAATTAAAAACTTTATTTTATTAGATTACTGATCTGTTTCAACTGTAACTTTTCCTAAAAAACCGGACATATTGTTTGTTTGTTTACACTTTAACAACAACGAATTTGTTCAAAAACATTGTGCGACCCCTCATTCTCTTTTTCGTTTTATTCTCTTCAAGTGCCTAGATTAAAACTTTTTCTCTAGTACTCATAGTTTTAAAGTTATGAACGAAAAACCGTTTTTTAGAACTTGTCGTAGCCGCCATTTTGTTTATAAACATGATCAGCACTCCCTTTCGTTGCAAAAGTACTTAAAATCATCTCTATTACCTGTGTCCCAATTTCCATCGTTTTATCAAATCTTTTCCGGGAAAAAACCTATTCCGACTGAAATATTCCTCCACACCTCCCCCCACCCACCAAAGCGGCAGAGGTGTGTGCGTCAGGAGGGGTTGGAAGTGAACCTATCTTTCGCGACCCGTTCAGAGCGCGCCGTCCGTGTGTGACGAACCGATCTCCTGAAACGTTTAGCATATCAGTTACGTAGATATGAGTTGGTATGACAGGAGGAAGAAGTTAATGAACCTGGTGAATTCTTCTCGGGAATTCCACCAGGGCAGCACCAGGGCACCATCAGCACTTTCAGGCTCTTCAGACTGAGAGGAGGGTATTAAAGGATGGGAGTGGAAGGATAGAATGAAGATTCAAAAGAGCCTCCAAATATATGAATAGATCGTACATCATACAAGCAAGGTCTGGTGATGAGTCGGTCATTTTCGAGGACCGATCCGACTCTCCCTTCCCGCTTTCTTCCCCTCCGCGTCTGGGACGGGGGTGTATAACGGGGC
>WURS02014684.1:0-12209 GCA_011762765.2 Rhinocypha anisoptera | reverse complement strand
GCTGGGCATAACTAATCCGATCGCAACCGCGTTCTCCTCCGAACAAACACATACTCCATCCACCTTTCCTGTCTTTTTTGGATCTCTCGCAGCAAACGCCTCTCCTCCCCTACCATTCTAAAAAATTCTTCATTTGTACATCCCTTAGTGCGAGAGAAAAATGATAGAGGATTATTTTTTCTTCCAAATAATCATAACTTGAGCGCAATCGCACCGCCTTTATCATTTTTCGAGTCAAAATAGATTATACGTATTAGCTTTACGACCGATTCGCAGACCGTTTCGCAGGGGTAGAGATTAAAAAACGGACATCCGCAGAGGCTTTCCCAGGTAGGAGCGTGCGCAGTGCGCAGGGTGAGAGAGACTGTCGCAGGGGGGGAAAAAATAAGAAGGCGATAATCTCATGAAATCATTCAAACGTGGTCAAGGGCACGGCATCAAATCAAGGAGGGGTGGAGAGGGGGGGTTAGTTGTTGTCAACTTTAAGCTTCTCGCTGAGGAAGTGCTTAAAGTAGAGGGGCAGGGCCCGCATAAGCAGGGTGCATTAGTACGACTTCCTACCTATAGGGCCCAGGGCCAGTATTTCAGCAGATACTGATCTTGATCTTTCTTAAGAGTGTAAATAACACACTCGGCAGCAAGGATATTAAATATATTTTCTTCTTCTCTTCATTAAAATTTCAATTTGAACCGTAAAAAGTTATCAACCCGGCGTCTGAATCCAATCGTATGTTTAATTTTCATATTTTTTTCATACCTTCACAATACACGTTACATGCCTACCTGTGATATCAATAAAATTACATCAAAAAATTCCAAGCTCTTGGGCACAACTTTATACGACTTAATGGTGAAGAGAGACAACAAAACATTGTAACTTCACACTATATTAATTGAAACGACCGGTTTCTTGGAACAGTCGACGTCATAAGGATGTATTGGCTATACAACCCTAGTCAAAAGTTACTGACTCGACATCAAGCGATTATCGGGCTTTTTGCTGTATTTACGAAGAGCAATTGAATCAAATTCATCTTAGTCGGTTGTTATTAGTACTTAATATGTATTTTTTAGGCAGATGGATTCGATATTTACATCAATTCTAAGCTCAAGGGACCCTCTTTTGACTTCCGTGGCCAACCTATGCACTTAAAATATCGAAAATTGTGCAACTGGAATATTTATTTGGTTTATTGTGATTCTTTCTTTAAACTAACTGTTATGTTTATCGGAAAAACTTTTAATGTTAAAATTACTTATTTTATAATCATAAATTTAAAAAAAAACAAACTGATTTCTAATTCCATACATACTGACGTCGAATATGTTTACACATTGTCAGCACTGCACTATGAAGGTGGACGCTAACTCGTCAGTTTTTTCGATTGGAAATTAAAAAAATCCGTCGTTTTAGCTATGAATAATAGAATATAATGTAATTATTATTAATTGAAAAGAAATGTCAAGTGACAATCTTTACTTTTGGAAAGGAATGTATATCAACAACGGATATCACAAAGTCAAAATGGCTTGTAATTGAAGAAAGGCGTGTAGTAGCTGCAATTTATTATAAATATTTAATGTAATATTCTCTGAATAATTGTTTTAATCGGTGATATCAAGTTATAACCCAATTACTTACTACCCTTAAAATTTTCAATGGTTTGACATTATTAGTTATATGGTTAATTTCTCCTTAAAGTTCTAGAATCACATCAAATCAACCATTTCCCATACGAGTATATGTTAATTTCAAGCTTAGATATCTTTCGAACAACCTTCTGAATCGTTTTTGAAATGCGGCAATTGAGTTAATTGTAATAATTAGAAAGTGCAACCGAGGATTCATCGATTTTTGTCATTATTTAAACTTATAGCCAATACATCCTTTGGCCTGAAGATTTCGAATACCTGGAACCACCTGAAGATGTCGAATACACGACGAAACCAGTCGGTTCAATAAATATTTAGTGGAATTACAAAGTTTTGTTGTTTCTCAACTAAATCCACCTTTGAACCTTTTCCCATATGCGTGAAAGCACAATACTATAGTTCTAAGGCTACCATCCTTTATATTTAATAGATCTTTTTATTTTTTTCCAAAGGTCAATTAGCGATGATTTTCACCGATTTTGCACGCTCTATCACCGGTTATTTTAGTTACTACGCAGCATTTTTCCCCTACCCATGTTACAGTTGGATCGATTTAAGATTGTAAATATCAATATGTAAGTGTACTTTGAGCTTTTCCATGGTACTAATGTACCGTGGAAAAGGTATATTATATTAGGTAATGGGAGTTGATGATGATTGATTATTCTATTTCTATAGTAGCTATACTACTATAAATATTATTACCATAAGCTTTTCCATGTTTTCTTCTTCTTCGCGTATTTTTTGTACCGTCACCATGTACGCTACTCCTCTGATTTCTTCGCGAGAACAAAAAAATAAAAGAGTGCTTAGAAAATAAAGAAAGAAACAGAAAGGAAACACAATAATAGGTTTGAACGTTTCGATGGACGGGCAGCAGCATCTTTGAAATATTCAAATATATTCTAGTCGAGAGAGAGAGGGAGGGAGAGTAACGCCTCTCCCTCTCTGTCGACGAAACACAATACTTCGAAAAATTCAAACCTATTATTTTGTTTTATTTTATTTTTTCCATCCTGATTCTCTAAAAACTCTCAAAAATTTTTTTTTGTTTACCTGAATATATATTTACAATTTCACTATAGCCAGTTTCGATTACAGACCCCGTAATTGACTGTGTTTGACTCAAGCCTTTCCTTTAATTTATTTTGAACTATTAACATCCGATTGTGGTCATTTAAACAATTGCTAACTGACCCAGGATTAATGCGAATGATTACACATTTTCGATTTATTTGTCGCTCGGTACTTGATTAATTGTGAGATAGCATGAAACCTTTTTATATCAATTACACCGAATATTCAACATGTATTTATAAGCTTTCTAATTATATAGGATATCTATATCAGATATAAAACTTAAAAAAATGTATTCCATATCCCTTATTCAATATTAAATAAAGCTTTAGAGGTTTTACCCAGATTGCATGTCAAATCAGATTTCGAACTTACTTCAGAATTAAGTAAATAAAAATACTTAACAAAACAATAAACAAACAAATAAATGCGTATAACAAGCGTGACCATACGTTGTAGCAATATAAAAGTAAGTAGGCGCCCAAGGAATAGAACCGGCTAATATGGCTTACACTACTACTGAAAATTCTTTTCATATGATTATGGCAAGTAATGGTACTTTCCAAATAGGCAAATGTATTTAAAGCGAAATGAAACTCCCGTCGTATCCAGGATATTGATTTTCTTAAATTTTCTTGGAAACTAATGTTTGCAGGTTAATATTTCTTGCATTTAACAGCGGTATTTGATATTAGATATTATCTTCCGTACCTCTGTCTACTGCCTCGAACTATATTTAGGGGAAGCAATGCAAACTACACTTTTTGCTAAAGAATTAATCAAAGGCAATTTAAAAATCTTTATTTCTTCGTATTTTCGTAGCTCGTTATAATATGGAGGCATGCATCAAACTGATAGATATGCTATTTTCAACTGTGAAGGTAGATGAAATAAATAACATAAGGAGAAAGAATATCTTTAGATTTAATCAAAGGCAGTTTAAAAAAATCTTATTTTACGTGTAGTTTCGTAGCTCGTTTTAACACGGAGGTATGTGACAAACTGATAGATATGATGTTTTCAACTGTTAAGATAGATGAAATAAATAACATAAGGAACATGAATATGTTAAGAAAAATCACGTAAACAGTGATGTTCCAAATAAACACATTTCTTCCTCGCAATTTTTAATCCCCATCGCCTGAATTTTTATCCCCTATTGCCTTCGGAGTGGAGTCTTTCACGCGTTAGCACAAAAATAGGACGGTGATACATATGGGAGATGATACTGATGGAACAGAGGTCATTTGGAAGTCCAGGACGAGCATATTTTATGATGTCACGGAGAAATTCCATCGGGATGGGAGAGTCACGTGCGAAACAATTTCCCGGTGACAAATGAAAGGGATTAGCCCGCAAAGGCCTTCTGCGCCAACATAAAAATCGCTTCGGGACGATCCACCAATCAGTTAACCCACGCACATTCACTGCAGCAGGGGAGAGAGCAGGCATCTCTGAAGCCCTGAAGCTATTTATCAGTGTCGGGACGATTGGGACTCAAAGACGAAGAAAACTCAAAGTCGAAAAATTCCCCACGTAGGGCATCGATGGTAGAAATAGTTTTCTCCCCTGCGCCACGTCAAAATGAACGCGCTATTATTAATGACGGTGAAATATCCTCGGAATAGAAAACGAAGTAACTCAACGAACACTCGTTTTTCCAACTTTTATTTTCTCCTTTTACTTGTTCATTTCATCTTTAGACGTCTAAAATTCACTTAGAAGGTCGCCGGCACTTGGTGGAGTTCCACGATAAAAAAATGTTGGTTTCAAGTGGTAGCATTTTTATTTTTTGGGTGCTTCGTCGCCTTTGGTCATTTCGTGCCTCCTCAACATCGTAGAAAAAGCCGTATTACGCAAAGACTATTACCCATGCCCTGGACGGGACTCGAACCCGCATCCTTTGAGTTAGCGCTATCCACCAGGCCAATCTAGTCGGCGTTAATCTCCATACTCAGTACATTTCCGCACACAAATATTTATTTTTTATTTACAATAACTTGCATTTAGCTACAAGGCAGGTGGCAAGGATGAGTAAGACAAGGAAAGACAGGTTAAAATCAAATACAGTAATACATACATGGCATTATTAAACCCTCAATTCAGCACAACAATAATAAACAAAAATAAGCACAAACTTAAAAAACGAAAGTAATGAGAGTTTCAAGAATTAGGAAAGCTAGATTGAATATCTAGCTAGAAGGGAATAAACTAGAACAGGTAGAAAAGTTCAATTATTTTGGAAACATCATAGAGGAAAATGGACGTAGTTTCATGGATATTAGACGAAGAATTGCATTAACTCTTTCCTTTACGAAAAGGAAATAGTTAATGAGAGGTACCCTAAATAAAGATTTGAAGAAAAGATTAGTAAAGACGCTAATATGGAGCGTATACCTGGTCCATGGATCCGGTACATGGTACTATATGGATCCGAAACCTGGTCCATGAGGAAGGATGATGAGCATAGATTGGAGGCTTTTGTGATGTGGGTTTGGCGACGGATGGAGAAGGTGAAGTGGACAGAGAGGAAAACAAATGAAGAAGTTTTGAGAATGGTAGGGGAGGAAAGGCGTTTGCTGCGAGAGATCGAAAAAGGACAGGAAAGGTGGATGGAAGGGGTACTCAAGGGGCAATGGGTTGTTGAAGGTTGTAGTAGAGGGAATGAGAATGTTCGGTAAGCGGGGTTGGAAGATATATGTTTATTTGGCCAACCTAAGCTAATACTCATCAAAAATCTACATTAACAGGTAGATTACCCTTCATCATCAACCAACCCATGGCACACCTCTGTGGAGACAAAATCCGAGTGAATCTTTTAAGTTTCGTTTACAATACAATCTGAATGAGAATATTGATCTTTTTTTGGAAGACAATACTCCCTCGGGAATCTAAAACAGAGCCAACTTTATATTACGCTCTCATGGCGACACGCTGGTGATGTATTAATCATACAGATTTGTACGACGCGTCGTCGGTGCTGACAGCAGCCCTACTCATTCGATGTGGGGCATAACAAGATTTCGTCAGCGCAGACGCGGCATGAAAAGAAGGCACTCACAAGTCAATCGTGTGTAACTGATAGCCTCGCACAACTCCCCTCATTTGTGCGGCAGTTTCTAAGGCATGTACTTTATAGGTCTTTAAGATCAATGTAGCGGCTTATTGGTTTAATTAAGTTTATGCCGTGTGAGAGACGATATTTTTTTTGTTCCGATTCGCGCGAGACATTCCGAAGCTTGGAATTGAGAGGTGTTTTTCAGACATCAAAATCAAAGCTCGCGGGGTGGAGAAAATACGAAAATCTAGACTGGAAAAAAAACAGGTCACTCATGACGCGAGATGGAATTTCTACGCGCGGAGATTCCAGACAAGAATGTCTGTGCGCTCATCTCGGAACTGAGGTTAAAAGAACGATCTGTGTAACGACTAAGAATGATCCTGCTGTTTTTCGTTTTGCCTGACTTGTTTCTCAGCCCATAATGCGAGAATGATAATCGGTTCAGCTGCACTGGATTTTGGCAAGGTGATAATTTCTGAGCGAGTCTATATGCAAAAGGATATTCGAACAATTTCACCTAATCGATTTTTTTTTTCAAAATTCCAACCCCCCTGCCTCGCGCCGGGAGGCTTGGAGCCGCCTCGCCAGGATGGGGAGCCAAATGTATTCCAATCTCCGAAACAAAAAGAGAGCGGGAAAACTTGGGCAGAGCGTAATTTCGACCGCATTCCACAGGCGTCGTCGTTGCAACTGGTTACGGTTTATGGCACTTGTCTTTTTCTAATCTTCTCCCCGTACCCGGAGGAGGGGAACCTTTACGTAGTAACGTGCTAAATGCTCATCGTAAAACACGCAGCTACAACTTACGACAGTAATTTTCATCGGAGGTGGACATGCGGTTCCCACACTTTCAGCCCCCTGCCCTCGCCCCGACTTTGTCCGCCGTAACGGTCTAACATTTGAACCCCCCCGCCCCTCTCTCTCTCTCTCTCTCATACTCTGACCACCTTCCAACCCTCACACTTCCACATCACCCCATGGGTGCCGAACCGACAATCTTTTCAGCGCCTTGCTCCTTCGGCAGCCCTTTCCTGGCACCATAATAATATCTCTCAAGGACGACACCGCAAAGGAAGGGCCCTATCCCGTCTTCCAACAGCAACTCACTCCCACGATGACCGCCGATAGAGAACCCTCAGCCCATTTCCCTCCTCGTTTTCGGCCCACATGGCCGCGGGGCCTCATTCCTGCGTCGCAGTTTTTCGCCATTCCCTCGCTCCTCCGTTCCCTTACCCATTGACGCTAAGTACGGGTAGCAAAGTTTGACAAGGCTTGACATGCTTCGCGTCGCTGTCTCATTTAGTGGCATTGATGCGTTAGAAAATGTGAAGACACCAAGACGAAGCAGAATGCAGGATCCTTGGATCCTAACGTCGTGAGCGTTCATACATTTTCTCTCCAATAGAATACCCTGGATTTAATGATGAGATAAAAATTAATTGAGACAGAGAAAGAATTATATAAATTTATTAAAAACACTGTCCTCAACTATTTTTAAAAATTTAAGTAGTTACGACGCGTAGCGACATCAGATGCTGATGCTAGACAAAGTCGCAATTTTACAAATGATTTTTTTTGTAGGAAATGTTTTTGATCACTTTATATCAAAATGAATTTCCACATAGTTTGGTTTGAAAACCTTTAATTTAAAGACACTGTAGTAAATTAAAATTTCAAGTAAAAGTTAAAAATATTTAAGTGACTGTAGCAATTATTATTTAAGTAGTTGGAAGTTAGTTTTTTTGTTTGTGAGAAAAACTTATTTTACTATTTTCCTGTCATACAAAGAAGTTTGTCATTCTCTACACATTTAATATTAACGCGATAGCCAACTGACTTACAATTTGTCACTATATTTTTTTTAAGTTAGTACAAAAAAGAGGAGAGAGAATTTTTGATAATACTAATGGAACCCTTCATTTCTCAAAGAGAATACTCGAGAATAATTACTAAAGACCACCACGGTCAATAGATTTATAACAGTCAAGATGCGCACTATTAAAAAAAATTAGAAGAACTAGTAGACTTGGACTCTAAGGTCCACTCACAGTATTCGTGATCATAACTAAGACATGTTAACAAACTCTTCCAATACGCCCAGATAAACTTGGAATCCAACATGTGGTTAAAAGATCCGGAGTTTTCCCAGAATTTTCGGGGTTTCGTTCTCGACAAGAATGTATATATGTTCGCTCGAAGTAACAATCTGCCACCAATAGCTGCTCGTGTTAAACGCAAGCTGAAAAATAAGAATAAAAATATTCCTTTGCATTGAATTTGTCACCGAAGTCAAAGTTATAAACTGAAGGCCGTCGGAAGATCCCCTTGTCGCTTTCGAATACGATCCGTATATTTCTTGGCACGCTGGACACCACCGGTTTTCCCGTGTCCCCGATCGGACCACGATAAGTCTAAGCTTGTCATCGGCTTTTCCAGTGGTCGAGTCATCAGCTTTTACACAAAGACTCTGCCCCCGACGAAATTCCCATTCCGAACACATTGGCAGGCTTAGCGGAGCGGGTGATGAACCGGAAGGTCGAGCGAAAGAACCGTTTGGACAACGCCTTAAGGGAAGCACGGAAAGATATTTTTATGCTTTCCAAGTCCAAAACGTGAGTGCAAATTATTCGAATAGCAGCGGCAGCAAGATCAGAAAATTAATTTTACCCTAGTTCATTCTTTCATTTTCACCTGTACAAATAATTTCTTCTTAATCACTCCCACGATGACAAATTACGCATTCCGCTCCTATCCTTTGTCTGCAGTACTTCCAAAAGAGTTTGCCTCCGTTAAAGTCTGCATAAATTTCACATTCCGTGACAGTATTCAGGATAATGACAGCTCCTTGTTAGTAGTAATGTCAATAGTTTTAGCCCCCTCCCTCTTCTCCGCGGAACGTCTCGATTCTCTCTATTAAGTTCTTTATTTATCATATTGCATATACTTTCCGTGATATCTTTATTTTCCATACCCCAAGTATTTCCCACATGCCTAGTACAGATGCTTCATCCCTGTATGCATATTTTTTAATTATTTTCACCAGAGGATTGTGTTGCTGGACTATAAAAGCAGTCCTTTTCACTAGCAGAAAACTTTTCCCTATAAGTATTTCGTCAAGTAGTGAGGTCACCGATCTCATCAGACCATCGTTCTCTGCCAAAACTTATCCTTAACCAAGAGTAAGCAAAAGCATATTGATGTCTCCACGTACGTTAAGCCTCAGATTTTAATGTCTCTTTTGACTTACATTCGACTTTGCTCAACATAGACGTTGAACAAAGGGGGTGACAATTTAATTCCCTTCAAACTTGTTCAGTTACACCTACTTACACACAGAGGACCTCACATCTGTTAACTGCCATCCTTTCTTCGAATAATTATCGGTCGTTATAAATCCCTCTCACCTTCTTTCGAAAGGATAAACAAGCCGATCGAGTCCTGCTTTTTAAAATCCATCTCCAAACTGAGAAGGCAATAAAAGTCTACTGACCTTTTTGCAATTTATTCCCTTTGAGATTCTCAGAAGGACATGTTTGAAACCTAGTATTTCGGTTCAACTCAAATGCTCCTCGGTAAAAGGTATTATTTAAACCTTCATTTGCGTCCTCCTTCATATAGTCCTGACGATAATAACTGAGCCACTTGAAATGAGTTATTTAAAATATTGTGCATCTATCGATTGTGTGGTCTCTTCTTGGTAGTAGGAGCAATGCAAATGGAAATCTGGAATATATACCGACAATACATCTGGAAATAAATTAACACGCTTTATAGCCAATTCCTCGTCCTGTAAGGTGAAGGAAGGAATGGACTTGGTAAGGAATAAAACCACGAGTACACAGGTTGACATCAAGTAGGCGAATATAGTAATCGTAGATAGTAATTAGGGTCTCAGATTCTTTTCGAAGATACTACATACATGTACGTATATGCCTAACTGGGTCAGATCCTTTACTCTATTAGCCCGTCTATTACGTATGGGTAAACAGCTGAAACTGACACCTATCTGTATATCTATCTCAGTGCTACGACGACGGCTTTCGGATGAAGCTACGAATGAAGGTGTGGTGATGTGGATCTAGTCACAAACTTCTTTAGGATGAACAAGAAGAAAAACTGCGAACCTCTGAAAGAAATCTGCGAATTTGGGCCACAATAAAATCGGCGGCCACGATCTGTGGTGGGTGGTTTTTTCATTTACTAGTATCTCGGAATATCCATTACTAATAATATCTTATGAGATTGACCTCTTGATTAAATTTTATGATTGAATTTGATTAAATTAATCGAATAAAAATTACGTTTTATAGGACGCGGTTCAGAGATAAAAAGTGATGCCGTCATGATCACTTAACCTCATTTGGGATAAGTATGCCTAAATATGAGCTCCGACAGAAAAGCGAAATAGAGAAGGTTGATCTCGAGGGGGGAGGAACTATTTGTGAAAAAAATGGCTATGACCATACAAAAGGAATCAGAGAAATGCTTTCAGAATTCATTTGGGAACAACTAGATCAACAAAGACAGCGATTTATTAAACAAATTAAGTAAACCTTCGAGTGAAACCTTCAATCAATTATTCTTTACCTAAAGTACATATATAGGCTAAACTGAGAGCAAAAATAATAAGTACGACATAAGAGACCACAACTATTAGATTTACGGACTCGTTTCCACGGACAATAAATAATAACAACGCATAATTAAATTCAAGTCCTACCGAATGAAACCCTCTCGATTTCTAACAATAAGTATTTGTGCACACTGTCAAAAATCATTATTTTATATGCCGGTCGTAACTGTAGCTGCGAATAAAAGTGCTTTCAAAATATAAAATAAAACTCGAGAGAATCATTTGTCCCCTACATAAGTTCCTAACGTTTAACCTATGTGTCTTTGGGATGCTTCCCCTAGTATGCATCCTCCTCTGCTAGAAACACACCAACTTTTCTCAGTTTTCCTTTAGAAATTTTCCCTCGATTTTTTCAATTCTTATTCTTATTTTTCTATTCTTCGTATTGCATTCCGTATTCATTTCATTTTGGATTTCTCTGTTTTCTTCTTTACGCTGCAAGGAACGTGCAATACATCTGTTGTGATCCATGGTTTAATCCTAAACAGTTTTTGATTTTACCGGTTTCTCTTTTGTGTCTTCCTATATCCCGTTTTTTTTCTTATTCGCCATCGACATGCAGTTTCACGGTATTTGACGTTTCAAGCTAGATCCAAGTCAGAATCGAAACCGTTATAGTGCATTCTTTCATTCATTCCTGATTTCCACACCTGAAGTTACCGTACTGACCACTGCGCTCTCCACCTTCACCCCTGCAAAGGACGGCCTCTGTCCTATCTTCTTGCTCATCGAGAGATCCTAACCGGAACATTCATATCGTATTCCGCATTATTTTTAGGGCGACTTACCCAAGGATAGAACCTACGCCCCCAGTGACACCGTCGTTTATTGTACAACGACCGCTTGCTTACTCACGCACTCGTACACGCGTTTATTTCGCAGCCCTATAACTGGAACTTGACGTGCCATTCGCAACCCGATGGACCCATTAGACGGCTGCAACCGTAGTCCCAATTTTAGACCACACATTAACCGAAACGGAGGATTACTTAAATTTAGCCGTGCCAGGTAATATTTTGGCTTCAACTGCAATGTTGTTTTGGGACAATCCAGAGCAAAATAGTAATTACCCCGGTTTCGTGATGCCTCCTCGAATAAAAAAAATGTGAGAGAAAATAAAAGACCGCCTTAAATTTCCTTCTCTTTCCGGCAACGTAGTCGGAAACCATAATGAGATAACGACATGCAAAAGCAAAAATAGCTATTTGAAAGGGTTTCACTCCACTGAGGGTAACCTACCGGTGTAGGTATGTTTTTGATGAACTACAAATTAGAACCGTCGAGCACCTCAACATAAATTCCTGTTCAATACTTCCTAACAACTATCATTCCAACTAAAATGCCTATTCTCTCCATCCATCACAATCTTCAGCATGCCATCACCCCTCAGTTTCCCATTCTATCAACCGCTCCTGCCTTCCTCGGATTCTTCCAACAATTCCAATGCCAATTTCTACATACCCTCGTAATCCCTAACTCTAACATGGCTCCGTGTCTCATACGCCAACCTTGACCTGTCTCTGGGTCTCTTTTTTCCCTAATCCCTTCCAATGCAGATTCACCGACGTGCCTTAGTACCAGTCCTCGTATTTCCCCCTTACTCTATGTATAATGCAATTATAAGGATGATGTTGTCGTTACCAGAGTGATCAACCCGAAGGTTGGTATGTTAAGTGAGGGTAGAGCTCACCAAGTACTAAGCCCACGGGGCGTGTGGAAATCCACACATCAGGGTAGAGGGGCCAGTTCATTTCCCTGTGCCGCCTGTGGTTTCCCACGAAGATG
>WURS02014673.1:0-12209 GCA_011762765.2 Rhinocypha anisoptera | reverse complement strand
GATGATGATGTAGTAACATCGAAACCTGGTAGAAATAAACCTATATTTTTGTGGAAAATTGCACTAATTTACTTAACGTGACTTCTGATAGTCCAGCCGCCCAGAAATGGTCCTTCTCAGTGAGCAGTGGGTGGAGTTATGACTACCTACCCCCTCCCCTGGCCTTACCTCCCCTTCTTTACTCTCTCTCACACACACACACACTGGAGGAGATGCAAACAGTGTTGCCAGTTTTCCTCACACTGGCACAAATAAATTAATATACCATATTAATGTTAATAAACTTCTTTATTGACATGTTTAACATGGAAATTTACACATAACTCCCAATATTAACAAACAAGCACAAGCATGCAGAACCGAGAGAGAGAGAGAACCGAAACGACAAGAGCTGGCAACTAAAATGACGTGATGCTGGTAGGGGAGGCACGGTAGGGGAAGGCCTGGGCAGTGGGGGTAGCCGAGGACAGAGATGGGAAGGTGCACATAAATTTTTGCACAATGCCATTTCAACGCAGTCAGACTCTTAAGAGATTGGCCTCCAGAAAATATAAAGCTCTAAATGTCAGATTGGGAGAGAAATTGTACGCGATATCGTATGGACAATATTGGGGTGGAAATTGGCATGTGTCAAACAGACCACAATCCGATGGGTTGGAGAATAAATTGGGCTCTGTCACACAGGCTTAAAGGTTACCCCTTCATCACTATCCTAATGTGTGTTCTTGCTTCTGTTGCAAATGTCTAAAATTCTACATAATTAAAAACTTTATCTCTTTACACCATCATTATGCAAGGCATTGCTTTTTGAGTTTATTATTATTATCAGTCAGAAGGTTTTAATCTTTAATGTACTCTGGCTTTTATATTTTTAATTCTTATATTAGGTTTATAAAATCCATTGTTAATAAACATCTTTTATTGTGTATATGAATTTTATTAAACATTCACCTTATAGAATGCAAAATCTACTCAATCATCAAGTGAACTGAGACTTTTTTCTCCCTATTATTTGCTTGTATGTATATTTTCTATTTACTTGTATGAGTTTAGACAGCATGTTTCAATGAAACGCAATCATATCATAAGTATGATCATAAAGCTGATTATAGGAACACATAAATAATGATTGTTAAAACTTGTGTATACCAGTCAATTAACGTGGTCACAATGGAAAATTGATGGTGGTATTATAGTGCAGGTACATCGATGTTTTAATGGTGAGATTCTCATTCGTTTCAATAAGCCACTGAAACTTGAATTTTATTCAAAATCCCCAATAATAGAAATAAGACTTCTTTAATGTGTTAAAATTTGTGATAAACTCTTGTTCATTGATGGAAGAGATGATGGTGGCCAATACATTGTGGAATTCCATCGTAGGAAAAGAAAAACTTTGCAAACCCACAGATAGTAATAATAAATTATTTGCCCAAGGACAAGCATCGTAAAGCACATTGTATAAGGCACGCCATTGAATAGAGGGGTACGGTAAATAAAAACTGACATTTCAAATTACATAGCTAGGCATTTTTTAACAGCATAAAATCACATAAGTTATGTCAAATCAAATAAATCATTACAATAAAATGATATACCACTAAGCTTGGGTCAGTTATCGTATAGATATTCATTGATGTAATAAAATAATTTATCATGAAGATAGGACTCTACCTGGGTTTTGAAAACCTTGCCTGACTAAATAGATTTTATCTTCACTGGCAATTTATTATAAATTCTGATTCCCATTTCCCTTGGTCCAGATATTTTGCTACTAGTTCTCACATTGAATAAATATTCTGGTGTATGATGATGTATGTATGTCTGAATTAAGGGAGAGCTGAGTGAGATTTTTCCTGATGAACACTGCACTTGAAAGGAGGTAGACACATGGCAGGGGAGGGATTTTCAGAGATTTGAAGATGGGCTTGGAGGGAGCTGAATATGGTTTCTTAGTAATGACTCTAATTATGTGTTTCTGAATTTTAAATATTTTTATGGAATGGGGGGGACACGCCCCAGAAAATAACATTATACGATATCTGGGAATAGAATAGACCATAATAAAGAGTTAAGAGTACATATAAACTGACTGAATCATGCAGAAAGTGAACAGATATAAGATAGAGATAAATACAGATAGATAAGATATAGATAGAACAGATTTAATTTATTTAATGGGTCAACATGTTTCATTTCACAGCAAAAAATCTGGACCAAGGGAATGGGAATTTATAATAAATGGCCTGTGAAGATAAAATCTATTAAGTCAGGCAAGTAGAGTCCTATCTTCATGATAAATTATTTTATTCCATCAATGAATATCTAGTATATGATAACTGACCTAAGCTTGGTGGTATATCGTTTTATTGATGACCTTGTTGTTCCATGTTTCTTGTTGGCCCATTAAATTAGTTTATATCTGTGGATTTGCAAAGTTTTTCTTTTCCATAACCTCTTGTTCATTGTCTAATAATTAATAATACTAACTAATATTGTCTGTAATAATTTATGCAGACCGAATCCTTAATTTGCGATTATCTACCTCTAGATTTTATCCTCAGTGGTGACTTCAGGATAGACTTGTCAGAAAATGAATTTTGTCTTTTAAGCATTTATTATTTAGTTCTTACCATCATGTATGCAATTTTCAACTGACTTGTGTTCTCAGGGGAAAATCAAACCTCATTAAACATTCTAATTAGGTATTAATTTTCATGAAAATACCCAGTGACATGAAAAATTATTGTCAGTATAAGATTTCACGTTCATTAACCATTTATTACAATTACCAAAGAATAAACTACCTAAGATTTGGTATTTGCTATTGCCTCTATTATATATATATATATATATATATATACAGTTTATTTTCATGTTGTAATTTATCCTTGTAAATGTTATTTCTGATATTTAGCCAAGGCTAGATTTGTTGAACCACATGATGTGTCAAAGCAATAAATATTTTTCTAACCTCTGCCCATTGTCATTCACTGCTTAAAAGGTAAAAAGATATATGATTGCTTTTCCATTTTCAGCCTGGGAATCATTTCCCAATTCCTGTGTTTGGAGTAATAGTCCTTTATTCTGACAACATTGTCAAATTAATGCAACATTTGTGAATTCATATGAATTGCAAAAACTCAAATGTGTGAGATAAGAGATCATGTACAAGGTTTGTCCGAAAAGAAATGTCAGTGAGTCAATTAAAAATAGATTTATTTAACTTTTTGTTATGAGTGCTCCAAATTCTTCAAAGTAGGCTCCTTTTGCATTGATACAGTGGCTCCAGCGAGTTTTCCAGCTGTCGAATGCGTGACGGTAGGCCTCCTCTGGAATGCACTTTATAAAGTCGCCATGAAAGCTGCTTGGATCCCCTCTATTGTCTCAAAATGCTTGCCTTTCATGGGTGTTTTCAGGCATAGAAACAAAAAGAAGTCGGGGGTAGCCACATCCATGCAGTACGGGTCTGGGGAATTGTTGGCACCCCTGCTTTGGCCAGGTAGTTGGTGATGAGGAAGGCTGTGTGTGGGCAAGCATGTTGTCATGGTGCAACTTCCAGTCTTCAGTGATATCCAGCCGGATGCGTT
This sequence comes from Rhinocypha anisoptera, assembly GCA_011762765.2. NCBI lineage: Eukaryota > Metazoa > Arthropoda > Insecta > Odonata > Chlorocyphidae > Rhinocypha > Rhinocypha anisoptera. The sequence continues at coordinate 8,619 of WURS02014673.1, read as the reverse complement.
GAACCCTACACTTCGGTCTTTTCAGCACTTCCGCGTAAAATTTAGCATTCACAGTTGTACCAGGTGGTACAAACTCATGATGGGCCAGTCCAGAGAAAGAAAAAAACTTATAGAGGAACAGCAGATTCTATTGTTGCACAAGAAAAAATCTTTGTGATAAGCTTATTGTTCGCTAGACGAATTTTTTGCTGATAAAAATTGGTATCTCTTTGTAAAAAGGAGGGGGTGCAAACCTTTGTAATAAATTTGTATCTGAAATTGACTTACCTTGTAACATTGAAGGAAAATAAATTACTATTACTTTAGGAAGCCAAAGATGGGGACTACAGCAATGAAAATCAGAAACTCTAGTTCCCATTTTCATATCTGTATGACAACATGTGCCGTCGACATTTTGGATGGGAAGACCAGAAAACATTTAGAAAGTTAACCAAAGTTTCCAGAATTAAAAAATTTATTTTACTCACTATTTAGTTTATTTACTTTCAATTAAACACAAGACATGTATTTGGTGCATAGGTTTGCGGTACCAAGAAAGATTTAATCTGAAGAATCAACAGAGATATAAACCCTTTGCCCAAATCATTCAACCAGAAAAAGCAAATGGGTTTTATTTATTTATATGTCCAAGATTGGTGTGTTACAACAATATAGGTTACATCATAGGAAGATATAGGTATGCACATGTATACAAGAGTACAGAAATGCAATACATACACAAGGAATTAACATTGGTTAGGTTCTGCACACACACAGATCATGCCTTACACATCCAGGTCATTTTTTGCCTTCAATGAATTCGGACAAGCTGTAATAATTTATTCTGATTAAAAATATTTTTGTTTTTTTCTTTCAAACAGGGATATATCTGTTATATCTTTGTTTTTCAGGGGTAGTTTGTTGTACAGAAATATTGCCATTGTTTTTGGTCCTAAGCTTGCAGCTTTGGGTTCTATTGTATTTGGTGCATAGGTTTGACTGAGTTTTGGTATAGTGATTGTGGTAGTGAGAGTTCGTGTGAACCTCTGTTGAGATATCTTTCACGTATGTTACTAGGAAAAGAATGTATGTATATGTATGGATGGAAATGGTAGAAGGCTAAGATATTGAGAGATAGGGGGGAGGCGAAGTTGGAGGCTTAGGTAAAATGATGTGAACTTAGCCCTCTTTCGCAGCTGAAATATATAACTATATAGACGCCTTATGTAAAATGAACCCCAAAGTATGATGCCATATGTAATATGGGAGTAAATAAGGCCATAATAGAGCATTAGTAGTACATCTCTGCTTAATCTTTTCTTCAAGATTCTTGGAAGGAAGCATTCTGTGCTTAATTGACCTGACATGTGGTTTATGTGAGTTTCCCATGTCAAATTTGAATCCAAATGGATACCAAGGAATGTTGTGGCTATGACTATTGAATTGTGTGGTTATCTCTTTGTTGTCTGGTTTATGTGTTTCTTTCCCTGGTGAAACAAACATATAACCTCTAACATATTTCATACAAAGTCATCGAAACAAATCAAATTACCCTATTCCTAATTAAACATTCTTCTTGAAACAAACTTCCTACTTTCCTAGAGAGCTTCGATATGTCTCACCTTGGGTATCTCATCAAGATTTTATGTCTCACGATTTCCAAGATCATCAGAACCAATGCTGTAACATTTCCAGAAAACAGCAGCAAAAAAGCAGGATATGCATCCTCTATTGTAAGACTGGTGATTTTTGATCTCTCATCCACATCGAAGTTAGGGTCATCACTTCCACATTTAAAACCTTCTTCATTCTCCCTGTAGAAGAAAACGGAAGACAGTGATTTACACTCAAATTCTGTATTTCCAGATTTGTAAGCAACTCAAGTTGCTATTCAGTATAATTCTGATTTTTTTTAAATGTTTAAACAATGAAATGAATGACTCATATTGCAACGACATCATAAACTGCACACCATAATAATGTATTAATTCATGGTAAATCACTCAAGATGGTCCATCAACTTGATTTGAAATATTTCAACTTTGGAGCTAAATTACAACATTCATGAATATAACACAAGAACGAAAAATAATATTCATGTTCAGCATAGGTGTGAACATAACAATAAAGGTCCATACCAGCAAGGTATAAAATTATATAACAGAATCCCCAATAAAATTAAGAATGTTGAATCTGTAAATGTTTATAAAAGGAATCTAAAATTCTTTTTGCTAGAAATTCCTATGTATAAGCTGGATGAATTCATTAACCATTGCAGACACAATACTTAGGTATCTTATTGCTCCATTTTATGTAATCCATGTTTGATGAGTTCTATGTCATTTGTTATTCCAATGGGAACAATAAATTTATTATTATTATTTTTGGTTTCTAACCCTAAGGTTGATTTGATAGGCGAGGATAAGAGAGCTCACCTAGCACTAAGCCCAAATGAATTAGAAAACTTGACACAACATGGTTAAGGACAGTCCCTTTCCCTTTGCAACATGTGGTTTCCCTGGAAGTTCTTGTACTCAGAAAATTATTCAGCTGGAGGTGTCCAGACCCAGGCCTTGAACCTGGGTACCATTTTCAGTAGCAGAAAGCTCTATGATCTAACCTTCTCATTAAAATTGACTGTCTAAAAGTTGGGGGTGAAACTAGGTGCAAGTATTAATTTTATAGGCCTTTTCAAATCTCACCTTAGGGTTAAAAATATCAATTTTTCAAGTTGAAAATCTATATAATGTTGTCAAAATACCAAAAAAATTTTTGTTTGATTCATATCTTATTTGTAATCCTCGAGATTTCAAAATAAAATTTTTTTATATTCATGGAAATATAGAAAATATAATATTTATATATGCCTGAATGTAGAAATCAAGGGACAAATCATACAAGAAACCTATGAAAATGTCAAATATTTCTATTGAGAAATTTTGGTCCTAAATATTCATGAGCATATTCAGTAATGGTAATACTGATAATGAAAATGATAATGCTTTTGTTTGGCCTTGATACATGACATGGAAATGACTCTGAAACAAAAAAATACAAGTAAGTAATAGATAGGACACTGGCAAACCAATACATGTAACTTTGTACTGGTCATCAAGAAAAAAAATCATCTTCTGAATATCTTATTTTACCAAATAGGAACTCTTTGAGTATTACTTTTATTGTAGACCATGGGTGTACATCCCATACAGCACCGTTTGGGTTTAATTCATGTTTTTCTGGAGTAATTCTCATTACTCGCATATCAAGGGAATAAATGTTTGTATATGTCACGTATTTCTGGTATAATTCTTGTTGCTCGCATACCAATTGGGAATCCACATCTATAAATTGTGTGTTACTCCTTTCTAACATCCTTTTCTGAAACAGTCTTATAAGATATGGTTTCAGGCGTTACTTGGAGGAATTCTTTCATTATGAAACGTTTGAGAAAACACACTGCAATTCCACATAAAAATATATATTTATTCGTTCACGACCAAGTTTTGCCATAATACAGCATCTTCAGGTGACCTTAAGATGCTGTATTACGGTGAAACCCCATCATGAACGAATAAATATATATTTTTATGTGGAATTGCAGTGTGTTTTCTCAAACCTTTCATGAAACAGCCTTGTTCGAGTTGCGTTTTGCACATTTTTAATGTATACCACCGTGGAATAACAAATCAATTTTGGCCCTGATGAGAAGATTTTGCTTAAGAAGTACGCTATATGAGTACCTCTCCCGGGTATCATCTATATCACAGGTATTTAAATGTCAATATGTACTATTATTCATTACCACGATAGCTTGCCAATTATCCTTCAAGCTATGAGAGAGGAGTATGATCTTAAGGGACTATTGGTAGCAGTGCATATCTTTTGATTATGATATTTCTCATTTACACTGAAAAATGTCCTAGTTTTACTTTAGTGAAAATGGAAAAAATATAAAATAACAATAAACTAAACAGTAAGTACATATAAATTAAGCTATAAGTAAAACAAAGCAAGAAAGATTCATAGTTCTGTCTGGAATTCCGGGACAAAAAAATTTATTGAATGAAGTGAATGTTCTTGAAAAATACTTTACTTGCAACTTTTGAGCTTACCAAAAATAATAATAATTCCTGAAATTACAGCACCTATGTATATTACCAAAATGCACAAATTTTAAAGTTTAAATTGAAACCATAGGTGCCAAAATTTTCCCATGTGTTAACCAGGAAAATTTGAACATGAATAACACATGAACTTGTAAACAGAATGATCAGTCTGCTGACCTTTAAGGAAATATGCAACACTTTTATTTATTATACATTGATATTTTTATTTAAGTTAACACAAGGACACTTATAGTTCTGACTCCAATCACCTATCACTACTTAAGTCCTTCCTTCCCTGAGAAACATATTTTAGGTACCTACCCTAAGTAATGGCCTACAACAAAAAAAATTTAAACCACAACCTTTGTCTTACCTCATCCTGTCTTCCCTTAACTCTAATGGCATCTCATCTTCATTCTCATTGTGAATGTGAAAGGTGCAGTTATTTTCAGATCTGTGGTTCTCCTTGTTAATAGTGCATACGGTTAAATTGTTTTTCAAGATAAGTGATGCCAAGTACTCAACAGACACACTTTTCATTTTAAACCTGCAAGTAGAAGTCGTAAGTAAGCAAGTACAATAATGGTTGTAATTATCACATGTAATAGTATATTATAAACATTATTAGTCCACTTTGCCTATGAACATGCCATTTTAAAATAGTTTAATTCTTGTCCTGAAGTTCCTCCAAAGGATAATTTCATTTCCTGCTGTAAAGAGATAATTTCTTTTCTAGTTTAATATTAAATGTTACTTACTATCAATGCTCATTAATGAATTCAAGGGTTTACTGTGATCTACTGTAACAAGTCTTTTTTGAGCCAATCTGAATTTCATTCCTCAATGGTTTTTTGTATTTATACTAACCAATTTTCCCACTTTGCTTTGTATTTCTTTGACAAACTACTATGCTTACATTTGTTTAACTATTGTATTTTGCGACAGATCTTACATATTCAATGAAAGATCATTGGACCAATATATTTTATTTCATGTACCTCATCATATTTATTCCTCTAGATCCATTTCTTTCACTCTCATAAAAAACCCATGCATACTATATCAAAATCTACTGCCATCCATCAAAGAACCAAATCATTTGTCATGTTTTCAGAGAATTACACATCCTTTTCGAAAGATCATTGGGGATAGCCCTTGAAACTACCATTTGCAACTTCATCTTCAACAAAAAGATCCACAAATGAACCTCATGTATCAGGAATAAGTGAAGAGCTTTAAAAACATTGTCACGATACATATTTATGCCTGTAATGACAGTAAACATGATTTGACTTGTAATCACCTTGCATCATCAAAAATGCTAAAGATATGGTGTCTGCGATGTGCGGGTGGTGACAAAAGTGCCACAAAGGCCGCAGAATATGCAGTGTACACAATGACGGACAAACAATACAGGCATGTGAAGATGGTCCGAGCTGCCGCAGTGTCTGGATGACGATGAGAACCTGAAATACGTACGTAGATGTAGCACAGGTTTAACGAAAGATGCAACAGAGACAGATTACATATAGTAATATTATTCAAAATATGAATAATTATGAAAATAATATTTAAAAGCAGTTAGAATTATTAGAAGAACTTACAATTAGTTGTGTTCGTTTTTATGGCATATGAGATATGGCTAGAAAATAACCAGATTTTTGCTGTAGCATTTTTTATTCTTTGCAACAGCCACATTATCCCCCTTCAACGTACTCCCCTTCCCGATCCCTACACTGCTCCATGTGGATTTTCCAATGTTCAAAACAGTGTTTCAGGTCGTTTCCTGAATTCATGTCCATGGTCTCCATTGGTTTTTTGTCACAGCTTCAACTGTCACAAACCTTGTTCCTTTCACAATGCTTCCTTCACTTTCGGGAACAAAAAAAAGTCACACCAGTCTGGGTATGGAGGAATAGGGGGGATGGGTGTTCCAACACCGGGATCCCATGCTTTGCCAAAAACGACTAAACAATCAGTGCAGTGTTGTCCTGATGAAGAATCCTTGATTTATTTTTCCACAACACGGGTCGTTTTCTCCTTACTCGCTCACGAAGAGCAGTTAGGACTTCAAGGTAATATTCCTTATAATATAATAAACGGTATAAGGCTTCACTTTGTGGAAGTTGTATATATCCATGTTAGGAATAAATATACTATACTTTTCCACAGATTTCCACAAATCTGTGGAAAAGTACAAAGTATATTTATTCCTAACATGGGTAATATTCCTTATTCATGTTTTGACCTTCGAGTACCCAATTTACTTAGATAATCCTGAATTCCGCCGATTTTTTCAACGTTCCCTTAACGATTTGAACTTAGCATGTCTAAAAATCATAATGTGCGTTGATAACACCGCAGTCATGTGCTCCCTCAGAGGTGGCCGCGGAACCATGTTTGCCAAACACCCTGAGCTAGTAGATTTGTATCTTAAATTCGCAATAAATGTACGGTCACAGGAGGTGACGTGGCGGTTTGTCCCTTTGTCCTCCAATCTGGCCGACTTGCCCTCGCGGGCCGTACCTCCTTGATATATGCACGTGCCGGCCATCTTGGTCGGCGCGTGCATATATTCTCGGGGGTGCGTGACCACGTGGTCAGTCGAAAAACCAGGGAGGTCGGAGAGGCGAGCCGCCACCAGCAGTTTTCAATGTTCCAATCAGTTTTCGAAGTTGAAGGGCATCCCCTGGATGTGGATCATCTTCGATTTCTTCACGTCCCTCTTTGAACTACTTGTACCACTCGAAAATTTGTGTGCATATGGTAAACATTCAACCCACGTACACTTGCTTTGACAAAGACTGGGTTTCTGTGGCAGACTTGCCGTGTTTCATTAAAAACTTCATGTTAACAAGTTGCTCTATCAACATGCCTACCATTTTTCCGATGCGCGGTGATTACATGTTCCGACTTAAACGAGGGCTACAGCCAGACTAAGCGGTGTACGGTCGTCACACTGGCCAGAATGTGAATGGGGGGGATGTCAGGTTTCTCGGGAATGTGGCGCTTGGCCTTGATACTTTCGCTGTTTGCCTTGTAAAAAATCAGTCCAGTTATTTTCCAGGCACACCTTGTACATTAAGGGAATGGTGCCAGGGAAAATAAAATGGACAGATTGAAGTGGAAGAGACTAACTGCCACGTATAGTGACCTCACATGAAGTTGGGCATAGTTACAGAAAAAGTTGGGCTTAGTACTTTAGTTGACCTCTATGCTCACCTGTAAAACAGACCTTATGGCCTGTTCGCATTGAATGTATGTAAGAACATAACTTACGGAAATAACTTAGAGATAACTTAAAAGTCCTAAATCTTTCATTGTTCACAATGGTCTGTGTCAGTGGTCGGCAAACTTTGGCTCGAGAGCCACATGCGGCAGCTCTTTGGAACCCCTTGAGTGTGCCTCTTCCACAAAATACCGAGTGTGGGTACGTACCACACACAGTGCAGTTGAAACTTCGTGGTCCAAGGAGATGCAAGGCCATCATTCACATTAGCGTTTGTCAGTCATTGTCATGATTTAATTTTATGGATACCTTACAATTTAATTTATCAATAAATAATATCATTATTGAGTATAACATCAAGTTTTATTCAACATACTTGTAGTTGTTACTTAAAACTCTTTTAGTAAAGTTTATTAAGCTAATTTTAAGGAGCGTTGTGAAGTGAAATAAGATGTAGTAGTGTTGAGGACTGAGAAAGATATGTTGAGATGGTTTGGACACATATAGAGAGAGGGTGAATGAAAGGAGATGGATGGAACAAGCATACAAGACGAGTTTGTGGATGGGGGAGTTGGAAGGGGTCAACCTCTGTGAATGTACTACTTCAATCAGATTGAGGACGTTTTTATCAAAGGCCAGCTAAGGTGCACCATAATCAAGTTAATAACAAGGTACCTGCATATATAGCTTAAGTTTAAAAAGTTTGACACTGAAAAGAAATTTCAATTGTTATGCTGTTGACAATTGGCTCTTCCAACTGATGAGTTTGCCCATCACTGGCCTTATACAATTCGTCGTCGCTACACAATCCTTTGCTTCAATTGCACTCCAAAACTTTAACATACTTGTTTTTCATTGAAATAGTCATTCATTTCGGTAGTTCTAATTTGGATTTCATTAAAAAATCAAGCTTAACTAGGTGGAATTCCTACACCTACCACTTTCAACCAATTGTGAGGAAACCTTGGAGAGAAAGGCTTTGTTTTTCCAAAAAAAAATCTTTATTACACAACCTGGGGTTCAGGACCTGAAGATGACTTAGTGAGTCAAAACCTCGGGTCATGCAATACAGATTTTTATATGGAAAAACAAAGCCTTTCTCTCTCCGATACGAACCATTCCCTTCCAGTTATGGGATCATTGTTTGTGGATGACCTGGCAATTTTCTGTTGGTCATCCACACTTGTCAGCGCTGCCAGGCAAATTCAGCTGACCCTGAATAAATTGCACGGATGGTCCTGTAAAACGGGTTTTCGCTTCTCGCCTGAAAAAACTCAGTGTGTCCATTTCCATCGTTTGCGGGGC